>JAFVLL020009332.1:0-46463 GCA_021397915.2 Tor tambroides
CAAGGGCTGGGAACCAGCCGGCTAGTCGCTTTGACACACTTCCTGTGCTTTGAAGCGGCCAGTGGAGAGATGGCTTTTCCCATCATCGCCTTTGAAGCCTGCGTGAGGAGGCTGTGTGTGTGTATACATAGTATGGGGGAAGGGAGGTACTGACATTAATTCATTGTAATGGCTCATCAGTTGCTTTTTCACTTTGCGAAGCGATTTATGCATCATGTAGAATGTTCTTGTCTTTCGCAATATCTAATTAAATAAATGATCCAGTCTCATCACATGTCCTGTGGTTCTTCTCATGATGTCCCTGCAGTAAAACTGTTACATGTCAAAATGTCCCTTGGATAACAAACATAATATTTTATTTTAAATCACCTGTAAACATTTCAGCAGATAGACAGACAGCAAGAGGAGGAGAAGGCCAGCAGCAATGGGGTGTTCAGTGGACATGTGACCGTTGCTTTTTTCTTGTGGTACAAAAGAGTGCTGGGTGTGCAAGAGGGCAGAGGGCAACAGTCCTGCAGTACAGTGCAGAGTCCTGGGACGGCTGCAGAATGGGGCTTTGTAAAGACCAAGCATGCGGTGTGTCTGAAGAGGGGGGTCTGGGACAGTTGTGTGTGTTGGGGGAGGGTGGTGAGAGACAGCAGGCTGGCATGTGTGTAGTGTGTATGCCCGCTAGATTAGCATGACCCCGTTGTGCAATGAGTGCAGACACAGTCAAAGACGGGCTTCTCACGTGATGGGTAAAACAAGCCACCTTGTGTACTGCAGTATATTATTTACTTTAGAATGTAAAAAAAAATTAAATGGCTAGCTCAATCAAAAAATAAATAAATAAATCATTTATTTATTCTCATGTCATTCCAAACCTGTACAGCTTTCTTCTGCTCAAGATATTTTTAAAAACTGATTTCTTTTTCCAAATACTGCATGCCAGTGGGATCCAAAACAGCACTGTTAACCCCATTAACCTTTATTATATATGTAAAAAACCTTTTCAAAATATCTTTTGTCTTCCACTGAAGTAACATTGGAATGACATGAGGGTGAGTAAAATTAATAAGAGAAAATGTTTACTTTGAGGTGAATTATCCCTTTAAGAAAGTTCACATAAACCTAATTGTACTATCAGACTTGATTAAAATTGCTTAAAAGACAAATAATTAAAGATGCATTGAAGCCCAACATAGTGTATGCTGTGCTCTAGGAGTAAAGCATCTTACTGGATAAGCTTTTTTTAAAGGTTCGTCCTGTAATTAAAAGGATGCTGATGTGGTGTTTTATCTTAAGGGCTCCTGGTGTAAAAAGAGGAAACTGTGGTGTCCCACTTAAGAATGCCGTTTTATCTGATGAGGCACACACAAACATCCGGACACATACACATACACATACTCAAACACATGTAGGGCTTCTCGTAATCAGGCATCAAAGTTGAGAGTGTTTAAAACAAGACGTTATACTGCAGATGCATTTATACGCACTTTAAAAGTTTGATTTCAGTTAGACAAAAGCAATAACATGCCATTCTACCAGTCTGACTGGAACTGTACCAGTTTGGTTTTTGTGAAGTCAGACTAACAGACAATGTGATTGTAACTTGGCTTTATCCTGCATGTATACACATTAATCGGACTACAGTTGGCATTTGAGAATGTGTCCTTCATGGTTATCAGTGGCCTTTTGGTTCATGTAGGTCACACTCAACATTTTGTGAGCTTTGTGTGCACAAAGTAAATATTACTCCGTCATACTGATCTAAGATCAGTTTTGCAGCATAGAATCCTTTTTTAAGCATTACTAAGAAAATCACAAAACCGATCACAGGGCAGCGTAAAGTAAAACTTCTTCCAAAGCGGTTATCTGAGTGTGTGCCCCCTCTCTGTGCTATCTGTGCCCTGCACTGGCTGGTTTTGAAGCAGTTGGGGGTTTCTGCCCCATCCAAAATGAGGACACAATTAGAGTGCTGAGCGGAGAACAGTGGGGATCCCTCTTTGAAGTGCGGATCAAATAGAAGAGCCGCATGGTTTTGTTCAGAATGACAGAGCTGGCAAACTCACCACAGCACGGCTAATAGAGAGAGCGCTTTATGATGCTCGTTAATTATCCTTTCTGTCACAGGCCATAGAGAGGAAGAGAGAAAGGAGAAAGGAAGGAAGAGAAGGACAGAGTATGAAAGAAAGCTACTGTAATGGCATAGTGGGTGGACGTAGGTGAGTGGTAGACTGCATGCAGGGAACACTGAGACGGCTGGAGGGAAACGGCATGTGGTGAATAGGAGAAAGACAGACATGATGATGAAATAAATGTTGGTTAGTAAGAGTTTAAATATAGGTTGGTGGTTATTTTGAATGAAGCAGGTGGTCAGAGAGGGTAAACCAGAAATAATGACAACAACACAATGACTAAACACGAAGCAAAAGTGGAGGGAAGAAACAAAGCAAGGAGAAAGGGAAGCTGGAGATAAACAGTTTCCTGAGATAAGAGGTGCCACCAAGACAAATCGAGGCTTTAAAGTGTGAGATGCTCCCTGGGGGCAGCTGCACTGTAAACCTTTAACCATGGCTTCAGAGACAAATCCTGCATCTGATCCAAACGCCGGTCATCCTAAAGCATCCTCTCTTCTCACTCTCTCTCTCTGAGCTTATTGTTCCATGAAGTGACATATATCCTTCAACGTAGCTTAAAATTAAATAATACATTGAGATCGGCACAAAAACAAAAACTACATAAAGTATATCCATAATGAGAACGCTCGAAAAATCCACAGCGCTCAAAGTCAGACAGAAACACAAACTGCTAAAATGCTAAGAAAATGTTCCGTTTATACTGATCTGAAATGAACCAGATTACGTTGATGTCTTCATCCTAGTATTAAACTAATAGCCCATAGTACAGTACATAATTTACAGTTCGCTGATGTCTGCGCATACCGTCTGCACAGAAAATGAAGTATACCTGGGCCTTGAGAGTTATTATGAAAGCCTAAATATGTCATGGGGTCTATTGTGATCAAAGACTGAGGTTTTTGTAATACTGTGAGCAGTCTGGTGGTTTATTTGAAGTCCAATAGTTGACCTTTAACCTTTTACGACATTGAAGGCATTGTGTGGAAGAGACTGTTGTTGTCAGAGGAGTCAAACAGAGGTGCAGATGGCAGTCAACCCTGGATATGTGAAGAAATATATCCATGTGTATTGTACTTGTATTGTACATCAAAAACTGCATAGTGTGTGTGTGTGGTTCAGATATACCCTACATTATGGGGACAAAAGTTCCCAACAAAGATGGCAATATCCAAAATCCTTGTCCTTACGGTGACTCTTTTTTTTTGGTGGAAATCAGGCTTACAAATCATACAGACTGAAGTTTTTTGAAAATCTAAAAATGTCAGCAGTTCTCTGTGAGAAATAGGTAAGGGGATAGAAAATACGGTTTGAATAGTATGAAAACCATTACATCTATGGAATGTCCCCATAAAACATGGAGACCCAATGTGTGTGTGTGTGTGTGGGGGGGGGGGTGTCCTTATAATGATATAGCTTACTATAACATGAAAAGCAAACGGAGGAAAAGAGAAAATGATTTAAATGAAATATTCTGACAAACATCCACAGACAACCCACTGGAAAATGTAAATTAAAATAAAGCATGTAATAAATTCTAAACAAATGATCTTGAATGTAAGTGTCACTGATCTAATAATCAATGCACAAATTAAGTACAAAGTATACTTTTGGAGTTCTTTGGAATCTTAACTTGTAATCTTGGCAGCATTGTTGTTTTAACTTTAACCACATACAGAATAAAAAGCTCATGTGCAAGACACAGTTTTGTTGTCTAAAACTGAAAGCCTATTTCTGTAGGCGTAAGACCACTACAAGCAACACTGTTAAACATATGCTTAAAAATACAATTTCAACATTTTTTTTTTTTCTCATGTTGGTGCAATGCAGGACAGGGCTGTGGCTCAGAGTAATTTCTGACTCAATAACATTAAATCTTCATTACTGTAAGTTTTTATGAGTTTTTAAGCCATAAAATGTTTAAATTACAGCACATAATATTGTAAACAACAACAACTATAATAACAATTTTGATGGTTTGAAACTAATATTTAAAGTTAGGTTTGAAGCATACCAAGACCTCTATTCAGTGTCTTCATGTCATAATTCAAATTCAAAGACAAATAATACTGGAAAATTGACACAAAATGGAAAATTTGGTCACTAAGAATTAAGTAAGGGATTATAAACAGTATAGCAAAATAAAACAACAATGATAAAATAACCTAATAATTTTGAGATAATTTATTTTTTATTATTATAATTTTTTTTTAAATCACAGAATGTTAAATGTTTTATTGAGGTACAACAACTTTATTCTTCATATTCCCATATCTCTTTCTGTAAGGTTTGACTTGTTCTCCACTTGTGTCTATAGTTTGGACCAAGGTTGAAACTGAAGGGTCGATACAGTTGCATATGCTTAGTTTTGTGTGTGTGTGTGTGTGTGTGTGTGTGTGTGTGTGTGTGTGTGTTGATCCGGGACCTTGTCCTCTGCAAGAGGAAGTTACGATTTCCTCTAAGATTTAATCAAAACGCCTGGCAGGATCTCTCACCTCCACCCGAATCCCTTCACTGCCGGACACATTCAGCAGATGTGTGTATTCCTTTGCTTGCGTGCGGACTCACCTTCCCTTTTCATAAACCACTGACTATTTGTGTGAGTGTCTTTGAGTGTGTACGTGCACATGCTCTACTGTCATGGCCTTCCATTGGCCTTCTGTGAGTGTTCAGAAGACCTTGAGGAAGAAAAACATGCTTCAGTCTCACGCACTAGGTAGCCTGGGCTGTATACTCTCTGCCATACTCCACTGAATACATGGGCATATTCAGCTATTCTACTTTAAATAGCATTGTAGAGAAGTTTTTTAAAAACATATTCTGCCCAATTTTTGTTTCATTTTTGCATGACCTTTTCACCAATATACCTAGACTTTTTTTTTTTTTTTTTCAAAGTTAAATGGCCAAACCTTGGCCCATTGCACACCAAAACAGGAAACATTGCTTAATTTTACTATTATGCTGACGTGTATTATTTTTTGCATCAGAGAGAAAGTGAACATAAATTGTCAAAAAAAAGTTTTTTTAAGATGTTTCTTATGCTCACCAAGGCTGCATTTATTAAATAGAAAAGACAGTAAAAACAATAGTATTGTAAAATATCATTACATAAGTATTTTCTATTTGAATATATTTTAAAATGTGATTTATTCTTGTGATGGCAAAGTTTTACTGCTTTCATTTTTCATTTTGTGGATATGATAATGTTTTGAAAAACATATGTTCTATTTATTTAAAGCAGAAACCTTTTGTAACTTTAGAAATGTCTTTATCAAATTTATCAATTTAATGCACCCTTGTTCACTAAAAGCGTTAATTTCTTTCATTAAAAAAAAACCCTGTTCCTAAACTTTGAACAGTAGCGTACGTTGACATTTAATTCTCTTATTTTGTTTTCTAAAGTGACCCATAATCAATAGATGTATTAAACAAGTCTCTGCTAGAACATGTTTTTGAATGAAATGATGATTTTGATAGCTCTTCTTTTGTCTGGCCATGAAGGGAAAGTCTGGCACAGCTGCACAGGGTTTTCTCTAAAGCTGGCAGGCATTTAAACAAGGCAACAACAACAGTGAGGAAGTTCCTAATTTTAACCTAGAACATAATGTTAAAGGGGCCATACACTTTTTTTTTTTTTTTTGGTCAAATGTTATTCAAAGTTTTGTATAGGT
Organism: Tor tambroides; assembly: GCA_021397915.2. Taxonomy (NCBI): domain Eukaryota; kingdom Metazoa; phylum Chordata; class Actinopteri; order Cypriniformes; family Cyprinidae; genus Tor; species Tor tambroides. The sequence goes on from JAFVLL020009332.1 coordinate 5,789, forward strand.
AAAACAATCATTATATAGTTTTATATGACTATCCACTCTCTCTAATCCCTTAGATCAAGTAACAGTATTTCTGCTACTACAGATATATGATATATAATGTATAGTCGCATGAATCCTTGCTCTCTTGAAGTAGACAATTTTACATTTTTAAATTCCTACTATTATAGTGCCATTAAATAAAAGCCTATTGTTCATGGATTCTTAAAACTATATAGTGATGCATGGTAAAGCAAGCAAAACTTTTAGCAGTGGGAGAAGAGAACAGGAGAGGAGGTGTCAAAGAAACAGCAATGAAAAGAGGGAATGGAGGGAACGACAGATGTATGAGCATAAGAGGAAGCAAAGGTCTAGTAAGCCACCTAAGAGAATCATTCATTCAGGGCATGTTTTGTTCTTCATTGGACAACAGATAGGCCTGCTTCATAATAAATAACTAACCAAACATTACTATGTGTCTCTGAACTGTTGTGATGTGATGTATTTAGTTCACATCAACGTGGAAAAAAATTAAATAGATCAGTTTGGCAAATTTATAAGCGTAATAGAAATAATAGAAATAAAAATCACAAGGAACAAGCCAGTTTAAAATGTGGAAGGTCCCACTTTATATTAGCCTATGTAATTAAATTTAAATTAACCAGTTGATACAATGTACTTATTGTGTACATACATGTTTTTACATTGTACTTATATTTTAAAAAATACCTGCATGTAATTACATCTGTAATTAATTTCTGTAATTACACTTATAATTACACTGTTGCCCCATCCCTTACACCAACCCATACCACCAAACCTGTCCCTAACCTTACCCGTATCCCACCTCAATAGAATATGCACACAATAAGTACATTGTACTTATTTTTGATGTTAAGTACATGGTAGTTAAGGCCACCTAATATAAAGTGGGACCATAATATCATTGAGAAACTGTTCTGCTCAAATATTAAAAAGAAGCACCTATATATTTGAGCAAAAGCAATCTCATTCTCTCAATTCTCAGTTCCAAAGTGCTTTATTGGCTTGCACATCAGTTGCAATATTGGCAAAGCAAAATCAAAAGAAAAGAAAATAGCCACGAAATTTAATGGTGCAATATTTGAAAACAAATTTTGCTGAACTGGTTGCTTGACTTTGCTCCACCAATATAATTTGCATTTGTTCAGTTTCAGACAAAACAGGGAAGATACTCTAAACCACATACTCTCTCTTTCCCTGTGAAGGTTCTGAGGATAGTCTCCATGAGCTCACTCATACACACAGGGTTCACTGACCCTTGAAGGAAAGGTCACCGTGTGATGCCCCGATATCCAGCATGGGCACACCCAACTGAGTGATCCTCCAGGACACACACACATATCCTGAAGCATTCTCACAATACATTGAGAAGAGAAGAGAAGAGAAGAGAAGAGAAGAGAAGAGAAGAGAAGAGAAGAGAAGAGAAGAGAAGAGAAGAGAAGAGAAGAGAAGAGAAGAGAAGAGCTTTTCTTATCCAGGAGGATGCAGGCTGATTGATTTGGTTTTCCTATGTGATGATGCACTAACAGTAAATTGGCGTGGTGTTTATAGTGAGTTAGAGGGCAGGAGGGATGCATGAGAGAGTGCGTGTGAATGGAGGGGAGGAGGTGTGGGAGGACTCTTCTTGAAGGGCCTGATGATGTCATCTGAACCCAAGCATCAGGATGGTGTTGTGTTGCCCCTTCAAGGCCTGGGAAAATGCTCCTCGGAGTGTGACAGCGTCTGTGTGTGTGTGTTAGGTCATGTGTTTGTGAGAGTGTGAGTGCCTGTACTAAGGGAAAACAAAGCCTGAACAAAGAAACAATGCCATTCAATGTATTCCCTAAAAATGAGGGAGGGAGAGAGAGGGAAACAGAAAAGAATGTGGGAAAATGAGGCACGGATGAGATGTTGAGAGCTGGTTGTTCTTTCATACAGATGTTGTTTTATTATTAAATGCTCCAAAAAATTGATACCAGACCAAAAATGTAAATTGGGCACACTTGGGATGACTTTATGAAATGTGAGATAATGAGCGAGTCTGTATTTCACTGGGTTTCACATGTGAAACAGGAGGTCTGAGCTTTCCGGACGTAAACGTGATGCTAACCAGCCCTGTTCTACCATAAAGAGAGCTTGAGTATGTGTGTGTGTGTGTGTGTCAGGACCTTCTGTGAAGCTTTTCTCCTTCATGTCTCAGCTGTGTGTAGGAGAACATCTGGAGAACGTATGGGCCTCCTCTGTTAGGCCTGATTTTTCCCTCTTTCTTACTGTTACTCTTTTTCTCTTTCTCATGATCACTCCACTTCAATCCCTCTCTTACTGCTAGATGTTTCTCACCATCTCTTTCTCGTTCATCAGACAGAACAGAAACACCAATGAAAATACATATGAAGAGTTCAGATGCAAAAGCCTCTAACTACGTCTGATGTTTTTCTTTAAAATTAGCATTTCTTTCTGGCTACTCTGTATAGGTTTCTATGTAAGTACTGGTACACATGAATGGGTTGAGGCTGGGATTTAGCGGATTTGAAGTGAAAGTACTTGATGAACATATACTATGTGTGGAGAGCATTCACTCAGTATCGTTATCTCATTTTTGACCAAGATGGCTTTTAGAGGCTTTTGCATTGGAACTCTGCATATATAGTTCAAAAACACACAAAACGCACACAATACTCTAAGCAGAAATGATAAATGGCATCAAAGCTGATTAATATTGTACTCTGCATTTGTAATTGTGATAGGCTTTTATATGATGGTGTATAATGTGATTGAAATGTCCCTGAATCAATGACCTTGTTGGTCTTGGCACAGCATTTTAAACTAGTTAGATTTTAGGTTTAGATTAGGATAGTCTTAGGGTTTTGAATACTTTCATCAACCTTTTATGATCTGTTTTTAAAGGCGAAGTTTGTCATTTCTGTGCCATTAGGGTCACCGGAGGATTTCCAGGAAATATTCCAGGAATTCCAAAAATAATGGGAAATAACAGTAAAAACTGCATAGAGCCTTTTAGGAATCAGTCAACAAATGGTGTACTTATAGTTGCCTCTGTATATAAAGTGTATAAGTGTATATATAAGTGTATTTTTTATTTCAATCTTAAAAAAATAATAATACACATCACCTATAAAATAACACTTAAAACACTGGAAAACTAACAAAATAAAACAAAACAATAATTAGGCACCACAGAGATTTATTCCATGTATGCATCAATGTATAGCCCCAAATTATTCAGTGGTTATGTTTAAGCCAACTTCTAATGTGCTTCACAGTCCTACTTTTATGTATGCCAAATAAACAGAAATTACAGTGATTTTAAACTAGGCAGTCTGTTGCCTTTTTGGTCTTTTACTGACACAGTATATAATATGAACTAATAAAAACAGTAATGACTGACTCTACAGTTGAAGTTGACCTTTCCAGTGTTTATAACAATCCATCAAGTTATCCGCAATGTCTTGTGTTCTCTCCTTTCAAAGGCTTCTGAACTTTGATCCTTCCCCATTAACTCTGCCATAATCCCAGATGAATATTCTAATATACCGATATGAGTTCAAACCCTCTCACTTTATGTTCAATCAGAGGAATGCTTTTCAAAACATCACTCCCTGCCAAACTGAAAATGGAAGCCAGTCAGCCATGAAAAATAAAGAATGCAGAAAAGAGAGCGAGTATGTGACCAAGAGATGCAGAATGGAAGAATTATGAAGGTATTTTTTTTCCTTTTTGTTTTTACACCCAGAATTCCAAGGATCCTGCAAGTTTTCTAACTACACTACTGGGAAACAATTTACTGGCAAATACTGGCACTTTTCTACAAAATAATTATTTTTGGCCTACTCCAAAGAATTCTGAAAGACACTGAATAAAGAACACAGTAAACATACAAAGGCCAATTTAGTTGTACATTCTTTGTGTGTACTTTCTCACTTGAATGTGACTTAACAATTGTGTTTATTAATTTAGTAGATGCTATTAGCCAAAGTGACTTACAAGTGAGGAACAGCACAAGCAATGTATCATAAGACCCAACAATATTCACTGCACTGCAAACGCCAAGATTCAAGTGTAAGCTATAGTAGCTAAAGCAGAAGTGATATGCAGGAATGCAAAAATGTACAAAAGTTCAAAAGTTTGAGTTTGTTTTTGAATGCTTACCAAGGCTGCATTTATTAGATCAAAAGCACAATAAAACCAGTTCTTTTGAATATGTATATGAAAATATTATTACTTTATCATTTTAAATAATTGTTTTCTATTTGAAAATATTTTAAAATGTAATTTAATTCTGTAAATAGCGAAGCTGACTGTACAGCTGCCATTGCTCCAATCTTTAGTGACACATGATCCTTCAGAAATCAGTCTAATTAGCTGATTTGGAGCTCAAGAAACATTTCTTATTATCAATGTTGAAATGTTGTGTTTTTGTGGAAACTGTGATGCATTTGTTTCAGGATTCTTTTGATGAACAGAAAGTTCAACCAAACATGAATCTTGTCAATTCTCAGAATTTAGCCACTCTAATACATGAATATTTTGTCAATATTGCAATCCGTTCATTATAACAGCCCCATACTGCAATACACTAAAATATGCATTGCACATGCTACATACTAATTGCTACTCCACGCCTAGCAGTGTTCTGTTTGGTCTATTTCCCAGGTTCTCCTAGTTCTCTGGCTGCTGTTGCTGCCCCACAGCAGGTTTATTTAGAGGTCTTTCTAGCAGGTTTAATAACCTTCTGAAGCCCTTTCCCAACCATGAGTGTTCTGAGGATTTTTCACTGGATGTGTGTGTGTAATTGAGAGCAGACGATGAGGGGCCTGTGGCCTCTGCGTGTTTCCACAGTGATGTCAGCTCTGGCGGTCTGTGGGCGATGGGGAAATGTGCGGCAGAGCGGAATGTCTGGGACGACGCACTCTCGCTGTAGGGTTGTATTGTTTCCTATATCTTCTATTATATCTCCCATTGTCTCAGTGGAACCCCAACAAGTTCATCTCTGACACATTCTTTTGTTTTATCTCTACCTTACTCTGTTTAAAAAGAAAAAGGAGAGTAGACTATTACACAACAATTGACAGTTGTTTGGAAAGAGCATGTTGTCAAATTAGAGGCAATTATGTTAGACTGCCATGAGGCTGTAAATCAGCTCCTGTTAGGATATTTGTGTTCCACATACCTCACTGTAATACGAGATATTATTCCACTACGCACAAGTGGGATTAGTGAAGAAAATTAATACATACAGCCAAGCTTTTGGTATTCCCTTAATGTGACAAACCCCATCAACTAAGCAGAGCAGACCTTAAGGGGAACCAATAAACACTGTCTTAATTACTCTCTCTCTCTTGTTTCCACTCTGTGATTTTTAAATTTAAATATCTCATTAGGCTCTCTGTAGACTGCAAAGCTCAAACTGTAACAGGCACTTAATACACACACAGAGAGAAAATTACAGATGAACACACGCATCCAGACATGCACGCGCTCCCAGCGTGCAGCACATATCATCTTCTGTTACTGCCCTGACCCATTTCAACATGCTCCGGTTCGTTTGCATGAGAGGATGCAGGAGATAAATGCCAAAATCAACATCAGTTATAGCTGTCATCATCTAGCAGCCAAAACAGCTGCAGCTTTGAACGGCAGTGCAGCGGCTTCGAACACAGGACCCTTTAAAGCACAGCTCTATACAGACTAAAGGTCAGGCTGTTTATAGACCACACATAACCAGTACAATGACCTCTGCGGAGGATTACATGGACTAATACATGGTTACTAAAATGTGGAGTGATGCTTTGTTAGTGATAAAAACACGGGGTGTGTGTCTATTTGTGTGCATTCTCACTTTTAAAAAGGAAAAAATCTTTCTTGATCTATTAAGCTCCAATCTGATTGGCTGAATTTTCCCAACCACTACATGTAAGGGTAGGCAGGTGATGTTTAATCAATCACAGGATTTGACCCAGTTTTCCAGGTTAGTGGTATCAAATCTTTGACTTTAAACCAAAATCACTTAAATCACCTTTCTTCCCCATTCTGATGCTCGGTTTGAACCATGTCTACATGCCTAATTGCACTGAGTTGCTGCCATGTGATTGGCTGAGTAGATTTTTGCGTTAACAAGCAGTTAAACAGGAGTACCTAAAGTGCATATCAGTACCTAAATTGTACATATTAGTATGTACCCTTTGAAAAGATACCGCCACAGTGGTCACATTCTTTACAAAATATTGAATGTGTTTTTGCTCTACAAAATGTTTTCTGTGAAATCATTCATGGAGACTGTTACAGCATTATTCAAAGACATTTTTTTTCCATGCCGGCCTATTATTGTGGGATAAATTCTCTTAAGCAAAGCAAAACAAACTGTGATTGATCACTTTACATGTCAATCTAAGTGGCTAGTTCTTGGACAGAATAAGCTGCAAAGGTCTATGTGAGACTACTAGACAGAGCACCAACATGTCCTTTCGATCAACATCAAAACCAACATCGAAGAACTAGTGAAAACGAAAACCGACTGTGTTGTCGCCTCACGCCGGCTGCATCTGAGCCAAAAAGTTGCACTTGAATACACTGCAAAGACTACAGGCAATGGTCAACTAGCAAATACGTTCTGCGCTTGCGTGAGAGGAAATTATTGTCTATACCAGCAAGTGGCAATAGTCTATATTCGTCATTCATAAAGGGAAACTGAAACTAGTACTGCAGATATACACTCACTGGCCACCTTATTAGCTACACAACTCACAACTGAGGCAGGAGTTCAATGCATTTAGGCATGTAGACATGGTCAAGACAATCTGCTGAAGATCAAACAGAGCATCAGAATGGGGAAGAAAGGTGATTTAAAGGGGTGGCTGACTGCTTTTTTTCTAGGCTTGACTGTGTGTATGGGGTGCAGTCAAACATATGTTCATGCTTAGTTTTTTGAAAAACGCATTATTTTTCACATAATTTACCTCTATTCCACACCTCTCTGTCCCTTCTCTGTTAAACGGCCAGATTATTTCCTGGTTTTATGAAGCCCCTCCCTCAGAAATACGTGATGGGCTCTGATTGGTTAGCTGGTCCAGTGTGTTGTGATTGGCTAAACCGCCTCTACTGCGCGTCTGAACGTCCCACCCCTCAGCTCAGCGGCATGTACTCCGGTTGTATTGTAAACAATGGCGTCATCTATGTTGCTTATCAATTTGAGCCCGAATGAGACGCAGAGGATATTAGTGAAGAGGATCGCGCAGAACCTGTGCAAGCACGGCTTTTAATAGTATGTTTTTTTTGGTTCATACTTTTAGATACGCTGTTATTTGTAAATGCTACTTCTTCTGATAGCTTTTAATATACGGAATTATTCTGATTTAAGATTTAATACAGCACAGCAACCGCACGCGGGTCCATGTATAACGCTTCTCATAGCTATGTGAAAATAAGCGTATAATTGGAACAGTTTGTTGGAGCTGATCTGACGATCTGAATGAGAGAGAGAGAGATGCAGTATTAAGAACCGCTGCTTTAATGATTTTGAAACTTGTGAATACATTAGAATCGATAGAAGACAGAATCGCGATTCATATATGAATAGATTTTTACGTGCACCCCTAGTTTTCTCTTCCTCTTCTCTAAAGCAGCGTAGCATGGCCTCGCCCCTTTGCTGCATGTTCCCGGGGGCGGGGTTTATCTGGGTCCGTGACTAATCTGACCCGGGAAGTACCTCGTTGTAGTCCCTTACCTGTCATTTTTGTAGGCATTAAACTGCCAGAATTTTAAAAGACGATATCTCTGTTTGCATTGAACTTTCAGCTTCGTAACTTTGCAGATATTGTTTATGCTCAAACAGCAACATTACACACTTACTAACGTTAAAAAAGTGAAATCGCAATCAACCACCCCTTTAAATTACTTTGAATATTGTTGTTGGTGCCAGATGGGCTGGTCTGAGTATTTCAGAAACTCCTGATCTATTGGGATTTTAACGCACAATCATCTCTAAGGTTTACAGAGAATGGTCTGATAACAAGAAAATATGCAGTGAGTGGCAGTTCAGTGGGCAAAAATACCTTGACACGTGCAACTCCTGTGAACTGAAACTGAGGCTACCATTCACACAGGCTCACCAAAATTGGACCACAGAAGATGGGAAAAGGGTGTCCTTGTTTGATGAGTCTCGATTTCTGCTGAAACATTCGGAAGGTAGGGTCAGAATTTGGTGTGAACAACATGAAAGCATGGATCCCATCCTGCCTTGTATCAACAATTCAGGCTGCTGGTGGTGTAATGGCTACCTGATCTCATGATGAAAACGTACCTGTGGGAACTTTTTCGCAAGACGCGAAATACGTACCAATAAGTACATATCACTGCAGTTTCCAACAGAAATGAACACTAGAGGCGGTAAAACATCGAGCACTTGTAATCGTTTTCATACACAGTTATGATTACAGCTCCATATGTTTCGCTGTCCGGATGTAACAAGCTTGCTCGGCAGCTCAGCCGGCACGGATTTGGACTTAGGATGTGGAATCCTTTGGTATGAATCCCGTTGAAAACATGACTCATGATGAAAGAGCTGAAAGATGAGAGACCAAAAAACAAGCTAAAATGGCATGCTTGCAATTGTGTCTTTGTCACATTTGCTTTTTGTTCATACTATTGGGTAGGTTTAGGTGTAGTGCAGATATGCTGGTGACCAGCTGAATTATGTTTATCAGATCTCCACTTCATTTCAGACAGATATGTTGTTTTAAAAATATTTGTGTATTGGAATGCTCAGGTAAGATGAAGTTGTAAAATTAGAACAGCCTCTGTGCACACTTTTGTTGTTTGCCTGCTTTCATCACTTTCGCTAATCTTCATGGGCACTATTCGCTACGGTGCACAGCCAATCAGAGTGATCCATCTCACTGACTGCCCAATGCCAATTCAACATGTTTAATCAGCCAAAAAGCCACCAACGGGGGGCAACTTGTGGTGACAGTGTGGAAAAGACCACAAAAGCTGAAAGATGCTCAACGACGGCCCGACACTGGACAACAGCTGATCGTCAGCTTGGTATGTCAGGGCCTTTATATGTAAAGACATTAGCAGTTATTAGTGCTGTATCTCGAAAGAAGGAGTTTATAACTGTGGGTACACCTGTTCTAATATTTCAGACGTCAGATGGTTAGCAGACCAACATTGAGAAGGTTTAACAATAGTTTAGTCTGATACTAATTCATAAATAATCTTTCTTCTGTATCACTACAGCTCACATTGAGAAACACTATGTCTGACAACAGCACAGTGACAAGTCAACAACAGCGTATGTGAAAGAATGTACTACTAATATATAGCTGGAAATTACTCATCCAGTTGTATTTCTTGGCAATTTGCATCTTTGCTATCATAGCTGGGACACAAGGAATCTCTGAGACAGCAGATTACAGTAAGGAGGAGTATATTGCAAAAATGACCACCTCATATCAAAGTACCATGAGTGGTGTATTATTCACCATAAGAAGCAACATATTAACCATAAAAGAAGGCATTTTATAGTACAGCAGAATGCTAAAATAAGAAACAGCATGTTACGATGCAGGAAGTGACATTATAGGGACAGAAGTGCAGGTTACTTATCTAAATGGCCTCCATCAGCACAGCTCTTTACTTAAAAGGATGGGTAATTTAAAACATTAGAATGAGAATTAGAACAGGATGAGAGGAGAAAAGGCAAAACCCAAAGGCTAAATGTTCAATTGAGCCCACAGAGGAGAGAGGGAGAGGGACAAGATTTCCAATCCTCTTTGATGTGAATTCTTTAACTGAGGTTTGCTCAGCGACCGCTAGACAGCAGCTTAGAATTACCTTCTTTAGAGTCGCTCTGCTTTGGATGGTCAAGGTAATTTTGAGCCACTTGGCCTGCTTTGATCCTCCATGCCTCCTTCACAGATCCCAAGAATCTGAGGTCTGACTGATTTCATCAATATACCGACTGAAGCGCAGAGCTAGAAATCAGAGAGCGTGCTCATCTGCAATGAGCTGCCATGCCAGCTGACAGCCAGCGCTGTTGAAAGCACTTCCTTATGCTGACAGTCAGTCGCAGTGACTAGCTGCTAATAGGTTGAACATTTCATTCTTTGTGCTTTCTGTTCTCTCTACTTTGGTGCTTTTGAGGTTCTTTTCACATCGCTGAGCTGCAGTAAACGCAAGTAAATAATGACAAGTGCTTACACGACAACAGCTAAGCGAAAAAAGTGGAACATCCTCAGTTGATAAGATTATTTATAAGGCAATTACTTGGTTGGCAGTTTTCTGGAAACCCAGTTTTAAACATATCAAAAACGTATTGTTCTTGTCAGAATTATTCATTTGCGAAGTGCATCGGATTTTAAACTATAGACTAAAGTATATATTTTTTTGTTTATGTTCAAATACATCACTTTTATTTCCCTCTATTTTGGACTACAAAGTACCAGACAGGTTGTTCACTTGTTGTGGTGGAGTAAACTGAATTTATTCTGAATCAATCCTGGAGATTAAAGAAATATTCAATGTTCAATGCAAGTTAAGCTGAACTGACAGCACTTTGGACATAATGTTGATTACCACTGAAATGAATTTCAAGTTGTCTGGGTTACAGTGAGTCAAAATGGAAGTGGGTGGGACCAGTCAATTAAAATACACACTGTTTTGAGAGAACATAAACATTGTACATGTTAACATCATTTAATAAGTTTGAGGTCAGTAAGATTATTTATTTAGTTAAGTAAAGACATATTGAAGCAGCAAAAAAAAAAAAAAACTACTACAGCAAATAAATGTTATTTTGAATGTTCTATTCATCAAAGAATCTTGAAAACAATGGATCACAGTTTCTACAAAACATTAAACAGAACAATCATTTTCAACATTTAGAATAACAATAAATGTTCCTTGAGCACCAAATTAGCATATCAGAATGATTTCTGAAGGTTCATGTGACAATGAAGACTGGAGTAATGGTTGCTGAAAAAAATACAGCCTTACTATCACAGGAATAAATCACATTTTAAAATTTATTCAGAGAGTAAATTAATATTTTTGATTGTAGTAATATTTCACAATATTACTGTTTTTACTGTATTTTTGATCAAATAAATGCAGCCTTGGTGACCATCTTACAAAGACATTTTTAACATACTTCTGACCCCAGACTTGTGAACGGTAGTGTATATCCAATTTTACAACTACATGGCACATAACATAACATAACATGTAAAACCCCAAAATGATCATAAAAATGATAAGAACAAAATTTACAGCTCAAATAACACAGGTTTTAAAAGAAAAACCTATGTAAGTGCTTTTATAAAATTATAAGCTTCACATTTCTGCTTTAAATCCTCTATATATCCCTCATTTACTTCTGTTGTAAGGGTTTTGATTTTTGCTTTTTTTTTTTTAGAAACGGAAACAACGAATGGGTCGAAATGATCAACATTAGTGGCGTAATGTTGTTCAGACTTTTGTACTAGACAATTCCTTGGAAGAGAAAACAGATTATGAAGAAAACTTTCTGCCCATATATACAGAGGGGACGGCCGGACTTTAATTTCGCTTGTAAAAGAGTCTAACTGATTGCATTTAGATGGAAAAGCTGCCCATAACTCCTGGTCTAGGATCTGTTTTCTTCGTAACAATAGCATAACGAAATAGATTTGGCAAACAATCCATCGTATCTGCCCTTCTGCTTTGGAAAGCGTCAAACAATTTTACAATGCATTTTCGCAGAGGGGAGCAAAGTAGCCAATCACAGACATGTTTGTTGGTTTCTAAAACGCAATGGCCAATCAGAGGTGTTTAGGTTGGAATCCACACACTCACCGCTTTTTGTCCAGCGCTGAGTTCTATCATGCTCGTAACTTCATTAAAAAAAGTTTCATTGTATTGTCACATTTATTGGTTAAAACGGAACTTTGTAAGATCGTGATGAATGAGTGAGTTTTTAATTAATTTAAAGGGAGGGCTCTTTGCATGCTGTATACGATAATATATTCAGAATTTAAATAAAAGGTGTTTTTCATGCTTGACAAGCGGCCACGTACAACACAGAGATAACTACTACACTATATGAAATTAATAAAGATAATAATTTCAGAAGCACAGAGTGATGCGATTCTGCAACTGAGCCTGGTCCAAATGCAGGATTTAGGTAAGAAAACGGTTATTAATTATTTGTATTGGCTGCCATGCCAAATCATGCACCTGCTTGCTTTTTTGTTTAAGTGTTTTTGTGAACGTATATGCTATAACATTTTACAATAAGGTTCCATTAGTTAATGTATTAAAGTGTATTAAAGTGTTAGTGAATTATTGTAAAGTGTTACCCAAATAATGTATTTTGAGCGTTTACTTGAAAGCCAACACAAGTTTTTTCTGAACTCTTCCCCAGATGTGTGGCTTGACGCAAACCTGTTTCTGAGCTCTACAGGCAGTTCTTTTGACCTCAGGGCTTGGTTTTTGCTTTGATATGCATTTTCAGCTGTTAGACCTTTTGTGTGTGCCGTTCCAAATCATACCTATTCAACTGAATTTGCCACAGGATAACTTCACTCAAAGTGTAGTAACATCTACAAGCAATATGAATGCTCCTGAGCTAAATTTCAACTGTCCCGGATAAGGGTTTCAATACTTATGCAATGGAATCATTTATGTTTTTTATGTATAATAAATTTGCAAAGATGTTACAAACCTGTTATTTGCTTTGTCATTATGGTGTGTGGAGTGTAGATTGATGTGGAAAAAAGTAATTTAACACAGTTTAACGTAAGGCTGCAACATAAAATGTAAAAAAATGAAGGGGTTTGAATACTTCTGTAAGGCACCGTATGTAAGCATACTAATGACACTTAAGCAGTTGTGGACAGGATTTACTCGGGTTGAGTGTTTTTGGGAGTGGTCCCTGGTTCCCACAGTTTTCCATTTTACAGAGAGAGAGACAGTAATGGAGAGCGAGTGAGACAGGGAGAGACACGAATGTTCCCAGCCTCCCATGCAGAGAATAGGGCAAGGAAAAAAGAAACGCTTTAAACTTCCACACAAACATGCAAGAAATCTGAAAACAATTTGTGCGTCTCCTCTGGGTGGCATTTGCACATTATTGGCTAATGAAAGTCTGCCGTGTGCTGCTCGGTGCTTTGGAGTGCAGCCCTAATGCTAATTAATTGATTCCTAACAAAACTGCATGGCAATTACAACATTTCTGTAGAGAGGCCACACAGCCTCATGCCGGGTATAAAAGCAAATATTAATAGCATAACCTTCATTTGAAGAGAAAGAAGAATTTGAGATGTCTCAAAACAGCTTCTGCTCATTAAAGGAAATCTGTTGAGTCTTCATGGATTTCTTCCCACCTTTTCCCTCGTCCACTGAACGCCACCTGAACGGTGAAGAAAGAGCTACTTATTTCCTGAAGTAGCCCGTAAGTGAAAAGCTCCAAAGACATTTGTTTTAAGTTGTAAATGGTCAAGCATTCAATATTATTCTTGGCTCTTATATGAAAAGGGCGAAACTTTAAAGGCTGTTTTTATGCTAATGCAAAGCTTTAATTGGCATTAGCAAAATTGCTGTGGCATGCTGAGGGGCTGTGAGATTAGCTAGAGAGAAAGAGCGAGATAAACCTTCAAAAGGCTCATTTCAGAGGAATTATGGGTTTCCTTTGAACATCTTCCAAGATTTAAATACATTAAAAGCCTGTTGGCATACATGTAAATTAAGTAGTACCAAAGCGTTCCAAAGAATTCATGCCGGATAATGCCAAGGGTGGGAGGACAAATAAGAAAGGGCCCGATCACAGGGGAAGTGAAGCCAGCGATCCCTCCATTGCCTGGAATCCCTCTCAGCTCATTCATTCTTCCTCCCGTTGTCCATCGCTCTTTCTCTCTCCTTGTCTGTCCGTAGGCCAAGTGGCTTAAGAGATGAAAAGGCAGCAGAGTGGTGAGCGAACCCAGAGAGACAGATTCAACCCACAGCTCAATGACAGAGTATCACAAACACACACATACACACACACGATCAGACACAAAAGCCCATTTAACACCACTCAGTCAAGTGCAGTCACAGCAAGTCTTGCAGTGAGAGCTCAAAACACACGCACACGGTTAAAGGAAATCTTCAAGCATCTTCTGTGAGTTACCTGTTCTGAAGCTGACCGATGAACGCAGCTCAAGTGGATGTAAGGCACATGCACAGATTGTGTATCCAAATTCCAGATCCCGGAAAGCTTAGACTAATGCAAATTAACTAATGTTTGATGATAGTAGTAGTAGTAAACTGCACGTTATTTTAGTATAAATTACTAAACTATATTGATTAACAATTTACAGTCTAATTTTTTTAGAAAGCAGATTTATTGATTTATTTACTGTATATTACGCTGCTGCCACATAGATCTAACATAAACATGCAATTTCTTTCCCAGCCTTTTACCTTCACAGACATAACTTACAGTTTAAGCGCAATAAGACATGAAAGAGAACTTAGTTTAGTACTCACAGGCCGTGTGACAGCCGTTTTCCGTGCGCGTGCTTCCGATGTGTGCACACAGAAAACCATATATCAGAAGTATAAACTAATATGGTTTAAAATGCATGATTTCAGCGTGATAGACATGATAATCAAAATCAAACACATGTTTTTTTAATCAGAGTATCTGAGGTATGAGCTGTAAAGGCACAGCCCTATTCTGGAAAAGCAGCAGCTCACTTGCAATTAAAGAGACATACACGAAAACAGCCTGTTTCTGCTTCCACTCAAAACAGGCATTTTCAAAATGATATAGTAAATGATCTGTGGGGTATTTTGAGCTGAAACTCCACAGACACATTCTGAGGACACCTGAGATTTATATTACATATTGTAAAAAGGTGCATAATAGGTCTGCTTTAAGATGAGTTACTGCTAAGATTGGGTTCAGCTTTTTTTAAGAATAAATGATTTTGAGGTCTTTGAGTCAAAGACTAATGAAAAGTGACAGGCAGTGTGCCATCAAATAGTCTATTGCTATCCTTTAGTCACTCAGATGCAATGCTAGTACCTTCTGTTAAGCTATATCACAGCATCTCACTGCAACTGTTGCATCATGTTGCACAGGAAGTTAAAAAGTTAAAGTTTTAAATCTCTCTAATCACACAGAAAGAGACACACACAGAGGCATTGTGTTTCACAGACAGAATATGCCTCATTTTGACACCATATATACAAAACAAAAACCCAGCACCTTTAACAGCTAGAAATACTCCTGATGTGAGGAATGACATCCTTAGCCTGTGACCTCTATCAGAGCCCAGAAAGGAATAGCATGCATTTTAAGTCCCTGTGTTAGGAGTTACCTCACCATAGCACTTCTACGCTAATTTCATCAGGACAACAACAAACATATACCAACATAAGGGGAGGAGAGAAAACATTCTTTTGGTGAGTCATTAGCAATACTGCAAACATACAAACACTAACAATCGCCCAGCCTCGTTCTCACACATACACACTGATATGCAAATACATGCTACTAATGAGACCTGAGTTCTGGAGTTTTGTAAATGTGTGTGCTCTTATACGAGTCAAAATCTTTGCTTCATTTCCAGACTTGCTGGAATCCTTCAGATGAACAGTGATTGGAAAGACTCTGACACCTCAAGCAGGCCACAGCACTTAATATAAAGTTAAGAAGATTTAGATCAAAACGTTAGAGAGGAGAAAAAAAAAAAAAATTAAAAGGGCAACTCAAATGAAAAACATTGCCTTTGCAGTTTTTAAGCTGCATGAGTTTCTCAGCCGACGTAAGACTCTGTTGGTTTCTTCATAGCCACTGAGAGATGAAAGAGAAGATTGTCCGGTAGCCAGCTCCACATTAGATTCTGCTTCGTCTGACCATGCAGCCAGCCGAGAGAAAGTCTGGCAGATTCGTAGATGTGCTATGAGAGTGGCCCATTACAACTGTCAAAGTGGGGGATTTGTATAATATTAATTATTTTGGCTTATGATGATAGGCCTGTGTGGACTGAAGCCTTGTTGTTTGACTTGTGTCAAAAGGAGGACAAAGAGGACTGTGAATCTGCTTTCTTTTAAGACTTAATCAAAAAGCATTCTATGAACCTCATCTTCTTTTTCTCTTCTCTTTGTTCAGGACACTCATTTTCACATTTATTTATTTTTCCCCCTCCAAAGTACTCTTTAAAAACAGCTGGAGTGCTTTAAGATGCTCTCAACCACCTGGTGAGTATGAGACAGCTAATTGGTCAGCTCTAGCTGATATTTTATCATCAGCAAAACAAGCATCAAACAAAATCAAATCAAAAAGAGAAAAGCAAACAAAGCAGCAAGCTGAAATCATGGGATATGTAACAAGGAGAGCAGCGATTCGGTGGCTAATGGCTAAAGCAGTCTGGAGTCATATTGATACCGTTTACCAGCCCAGCTGTGCAAATGACAGCTAAGTTAATTAGCCCATGCCGAGCTTTTACGTCAAGCCAAAACATTTAGCACAGAAAGGTGAACATTTCCCTTTGATTTGGATGGATTTGCTAAGACTGTATATGGTTTGCATCAAATCCCAGTTTGTCAAATCACACATTTGAATAATGTCAAAACAAATAGTTAATGACATTTTATTAGTGATTATTTTTTAAATGACAAGTGGAATTATTTAAGAATTATATTAAATTTAACAGTTGGGTCACACAAAAATGAAAATTCTGCCATCATTTACCCACCCTCATGTCAGTCTAATCCTATAAGGATTTCAGTCATTTTCGAAACACAAACACACACAAAAAAAGTATTTGCGAGACTGCAGTCCCTCCATTTAAATTTCATTTAACTAAAACTGACAACTCAAAAATCTGAGGCATTTATTCACATATCAGCATTGATCAATGCATCATATATACACTGATCACATAAAATATGGTAAATGGAATCAATGAGGTATAATCAAACAAATACAGCTGCACTTTGATTAATATGCGTCAACCAAAGTGTATATATGAATAGAAGCCTAAATTAAAATCTGTTCATCATAGAAAAAATGAACACTATTGAACACTATTCATATTGACTAAGTTTACAATGTTTTAATGAAGTTTTGGTTACAGGGAATTTCAGTTAGGGGACAGCAATCTCAGAAAAGTCTCAGAAAATATCATATTCATATTCAATATAATATTCATTTGGGTTTCTATGGATGAACTAAAGTCATACAGGTTTAAAATATAATAAAGGTGAATAAATAATGACAATTTCATTTTTGGGTGAACTAACCTTAAAAACAAATAAGGCCTTGAATGAATCTATAATGACTTGAAGACATGCCATTACAGCAGAAATTAGTCTCTTTTTCTTGGTTCTAGTCATGAGTCTTGCAGCAGCATTTTAATGAAAGCCTGACATATATGATTATGAAACTTCCATATGACACATTCCTTGAATACAGGCCTATTACATGTTTTAGTGAATTGGTGAAATTTTGGCCTGTTGATATAATTTGTTGAACTGATATTCAATGCATTGTGTTTTATTAACAGACTAAAATCTGTAACATTTAGAATTGATGTGCCACACTTTCTGAATACAACCCTGTTATCACATTCCTTAAGATTATGACATCCCACAAATAACATTATTCTCAAAAACAATATCTCATTGCATGTTCTCAATTTTTACACTGCACTTGTAAAACTCAGTCCAGTTACCCAAACTATTGTATTATTGCAAACCCTATAGAAATTGAATAGAAAATAAAACAAAATCAAATATGAAATTAATATTTAATAAATTAATATTTGTATTAATTTATTAATTATTAAAAATATTTAAAAATTAATATTTTGTGTTTAAGTTAGAGTATCTGACCACCACAGGTTTTTAATTCTATATCTTAATATTTGCATATTTTTAAACTAAATTCTTGGAGCAGAGTTATAACACTAGTAGTTTTTTTTCAGATTTTATTATGTACACTGCAGATGGTATGCTCTGCTCAATGCATTCCTAGTTAAAGACGTTTGAACAGGTCTCTCACAGTGCACACGTGTGTGGTCAGACATCTGATACCTATACAAACACGTACACACATGGGTCATATTAGGATCAGTTAGAGGATTAGTTCACCCAAAAATGAAGTTTGTCATCGTTTACTCACCCTCATGTTTTTTCAAACCCATATTACACACAGCAAGTTATTAAGCAGAATATTTGGCGTTTTAACTATGGGGACTCGAGGGATGTACTATTTTTTTTAAAAGCCTGTCATAGCCTTACATGTCCGCCAAAAGCTCATGTTTAATTGCCAAAGTCATGCTGAAGCCCTACATTACCCATAATCCCAAAGAGAGATCCAAACCAGATTAGTCTGTTTGCATGAAAATATATCGTTTATAATGCCTCATGATTAGTAGTTTACTCACTCTATAATACTTATTTATTGGATATAATAAATATCTATTGGTGTTATCTCTTACGTATCCCCTAAATATCCCCTTATTTTGCAGTTTTTCTCAATCGATTTGACACTTTTCTCCAATGCAGAGTACTTGTTCTCAAAACAAATAGCACAGCCATCCAAACACAAAATTATCTTAACTAGTGTTGTCACGATACTGGAATTTCTAACTTCGATACGATACCTTGAAAAATATCGATATTCGATACCATTTTCGATACCACGGAGAAAAAAACTGCCACAATATTAAGGGGGTATTTTTTTTAATTTAAAGATAAATATAAAAAGTCGAGAACATGACAATAATGAGGTATATTTTACATGAACAAAAAATGTCTTGAGGTAGTGCATTTGTTGATTTTATTTATTAATCTTTTATTAATCTTAGTTAAATGTTAATTTAAACTAACATTTAATACATATTAAATTAAATACTAATTAAAATCCAAAGTTCTATTTGTTGATATTTTTTTCATTGGACCAGAGCTAACATGATCCGTTGTATGTTATCAAAGATTAAAATATACTGTAACAAATGCATTGCTCATTGTTCATAAATGCTGGTTAATACATTAACCTTATTTGATGAACAGATTTAAACTCAAACGTGCGTGCATCACGTGTGAAAACAATGCTCACTAGATCGACATGAAGACAAATTGCAGAGTTTAAGTAATATTTTTTTGAATAAAGTTAAATAAGCACAAGTTAATTTACATTTGACCACAGTTAAAGTATTTACTTGTCTAAGATTCCTCAGTCAGATTATATTTACTTTAAGAATTACAGTGAAAACACGAGACAACACTCATATCAGCAACAATAATCTTGGTTAATGTTTCAGTAATGTTAAAATGAGAAGAGTTACCAACCTCTCGAAATTCTTAATATAGATCCGGGTGTCTGTCTTTCAGGTGCGTTGCTAAATTAGAGGTGTTAGCGCTGCTCTGTAGCAACGCATTTGCTTCATAACCAAAATATTTCCAGATATAGGGCCCTATGAAATCCGTTTTATTTTTTCCCAAATTCCGTTTTAATTTTTTCTACATTCAGTTTTTTCCATTTTAATTTTTCTGGATTCCGTTTTTTTCCGTTTTAATTTTTCTGGACTCTTTTTTTAATGGTCAAATTAAATGCTATTAATCAAAAAGCATGTCTAATTCATTAAAATCATGAAAATTATACAATTTAACATTTAATTTATGTTTAGGGCCGTATGAAATGTTTTATTTTTTTCTCACCTTATGTTTTATTGTTACCAAATTCTGTGTTTTAGCATGTCTATTATTTGAATGCATACAAACAATTTTTATTTATTCTTACAGTAGCCTTATGAAATGTGTTTTCCCCCCTCAGAAATTTTGACGGGTTATTTGAATACCTTTAAAGTTATGTGTGTGTATGATAATGACGCTAGTTTTACTCAAATGAAATGGTAAAATGCTCGTAAAGTGCCTTTCAGATCAGTTCTAGAGATATTGTTCATGTATATGTCCTCATTGAGACGGCAGACGCTGAAATCCCCGCTAGCGCCACATTAGTAAACAAAACCGCGTGCAGCACAGACACGCAGAACATGCAGGATTCATATTTAAATCGACTTTTGCGGCTTAATATTTACAGATACTAGTCCAAATCGCGATTTGATTTAAGTGTAATGACCTACTTTTGATTAATTCATCCAAACTTTGACAAATTCCGCGACATTCCGCGTTAAACTGAAAGTTCCGTTTTTATGACTGGATTCCGCGATTCCGTCCGCGTTCTCTGCATCGCGTAAATCATAGGGCCCTACAGATATCACTCCTGCTGTGTTCTTTATCAACCCGCACTCGTCATCTTTCTATTCACTTCACTTTTGCTATTTAACCAGAGCGAAGGAGACGAGTGCGGTCACGTGTGGTGTTTGTCAACGCGCCTTTGGAGAGAAGTGAAAGTGACAGCTTGGCTAGTATCGATACTTCGGGAAATTAATATTGGTACCGTTCAGATATTTCAGTATCGATATTTATCGAAATATCGATATTTTTGACAACACTAATCTTAACCAAACAGTTCAACTTTACTGCAAAATGAAGCACTGCAATTTTTTTCTAGTAATGCGTTTATTAAAAGTAAATATTAACATCAAATCTATAGGTTTGTTCTCTAATGATAATAAAACATAGTCAGCTGTAGATGCACAAATACACTAATGAAAATAATATATCTAAATAAAAAAACAAAATAAAATAAATAAAAATAAAAAAGTTTTCCAACTCCTATCACCCATGTCTAAAGGACAGGGCATGATTTTTTACACGGTCAAGGGGAGAGGGAAGTGGTGTGTGGCCAAGTATGGTGACCCATACTCGGAATTTGTGCTTTGCATTTAACCCATCCAAGTGCATGCACACAGTAGTGAACATACACCCGGAGCAGTGGGCAGCCAATGCTGCGGCGCCCGGGGAGCAGTTGGCGGTTCGGTGCCTTGCTCAAGGGTCTCACCTCAGTCGTGGTATTGAGGGTGGAGAGAGCGCTGGACATTCACTCCCCCCACCTACAATCCCTGCCGGACCTGAGACTCGAACCCACGACCTTCGGGTTACAAGTCCAACTCTCTATCTATTAGGCCACGACTGCCCCGTAAATTAGGGTAAATTAGGGTAAAGGACTGGAATTGGGAACCGCTGTTTTAGCAATTGTGATAAATGTGTAAACGATTAGGAAAACTGCATTTCCTGTATTGAGTGTATGATTAACCGAATAGTTTTCAGTTTAGGGCCAATCGAAAATATACCATGTTCATTTGATAGAATCACAAACTACAGAGATTTGTTTCTTGTGTTTGGACAAATGGTACATAGATGTTTGTGATTTGTGTAAAACATTTTTTCAGATATTTTAAAGTATTGGTTTGTTGTATTAACTATTGTGAAAACATTTGAGAGTTTTGTGCACATTGTTTTGAGAAATTTATTTGCATGATTTGTAATTTGTATGAAATGAATGAAAATGTACAATCTGTTTAGGACAAGTATAAAGTGTTCAGATCACTGTGTTAACTGTTTTGAGAAATGTGACCTGTGTTTGGAGAAATGTGTCAAATCAATTGAGAAAAACTGTAATAAAATCCACCAACAGCAGACAAATAAAAAAAATAAATAAATAATAAAAAAAGATTTTTTGAAGTTGTAAATAAAACAAAGATTACAGCTGTACATTTGACAAGAAACTTCTATTTCAGTATTTCTACCTCAAAATTTAAAACAGTTTTTCCCACAGGCTATATTCAGCATGAACAATTAAAACTTTCATAATTATACATCGTCCATCCCAACTGACATATTTATACACAGAATCCAAAATTTGTACACTTGTAAAGTGCACACTTTGTAAATAGCATATCTGCACACTTATAACATATCTGTGCATTTATAATTACAATTTTTCCCCCTATACTTCTATTTCTTATATTAGTGTTACATTCCATCCCTACTGTGTTATATGTATGTTATATTATAATATAATAACAAAAGTATTTGCTTAAATGCATAAATGTAAAATATTATATTAGGTTTTTATTGCTGTTCATGATCTCTCGCTCTCTCTCTCTCTGTTGACAATGAGAAGCACTCTTCTTCTTTCCCACATAAAAATTCTCCTTCCCTACAGTTGTCTTTTGTCTTGCTGTAAAGCTGCTAAAAACGGTTATGAATAATCCAGTGCCATTACAGGACACTTTTACTGCAGCTTACCAGCCTCTGTTACACTGCTCTGGTAAAGGATTTTAATCTGTCTACCATGGTAGAGCAGTCTAAGTCTGAACAGGTGCACACCGGACATATACACACAAATCCTCCACGCGCACACACACACACACACACACGTACAGCTCTAAACACTATATCTGTATGCACTTCAGAGAGGACAAAAGGGACAAAGTGAGACACGAGTGGCCATTGAATTTTGTGTTGCGTCAACATGGGGATGACATTTACAGTGCCTTCCAAAAGTCTCCCTCTCTCTTTCTTGAACTCTCTCTTTCAAGCTTTCTGTCTCTCTCCCTTTCCTAACAACATGCCTACAGGGTTTTGAGGACAATGGCGCTCTTCTACTTCAAGTAGCTTCAAAGGCTTAGCTACAGCAAGCAGGCGTCTGTAACTTCCTCTGAAGTGCCTTGCTATAATATATTATATCTAGATGTCCCCGGAGTGCCGCTCAGGCCTGCAGTCTGGACCAGAACCGTACCGAGGTCTTTGCCCTTCCTCATAAAGTCTATAATCATTCCACTGCCATCATGATGCATTTGAGACGACATGAGATATGAGGGACGAAAGAGAAAATCAAAATGGTGAAAACAGAAATGGCGTCTTTGTTAAGCCAGTGAAGACTTCTAAGATGTGACTTTAGAGAGTTTGTGGGTACACAACAATGACACAAAGGGAATACCAGATGATAGCATGAGAGATGTAAATAACTCTTCTGCCAGAGAGAGAGAGAGAGAGAGAGAGAGAGAGAGAGAGAGAGAGAGAGAGAGAGAGAGAGAGAGAGCTACAGAAACAGAAAGATTGTAAAGTGAAGCATATCAGTATGGAATCTGTGTGATGATTTCCACAAAACTGAATTGCCTGTCATTCACAAAGTTCTCCAGCTCTTGCATATTTGTTACTAAATATTGTTTAACTGGCTAATTTGACTGTGCTGGTCAGCATGTTCAAATCTATTCTACAGATGTCTCACTATAATAAACAGAAAAACCTCAGCAAGTGTCTGGGCCTACAAATGATCAAGGAAGGGAAAAAAGTAAAGTTTCCTTTGATTAATTTTTAAACTGTTGCTATGAAATAGTCTATAACAGCACATTATCCGCCTAGAAAAAAAAAAAAAAACCTACTAACTGTTTGCACTTTGTATTTCCATCTTTCACGGTGATCTTATCACAGGTGGTCAGTTACATCAATTGTTAAAAATGCCAAAGACTTCGACAAATAAATAAAACATGACAGCTGCTAAGTGCTGTATTATATAAGGACCTAGATCATTAGATTTAAATAGTCATATCTAGAACAATGGTTCACAATGAGGGATCATCAAGCTTCCAGGGGAGCTGCACAAAATGAATCATGGTTTATAAATTTTATATATAACAATAATTTGAAAGTTTTGAAGAAAGGGATGTTTGGAATACTGTGTTGGACAACAGAGCGCCTTTGAGTCAAAAAGGTTGAGAACCACTGATCTAGAAGGTCATTTAGGAAGCATAAACTTTTTTCCCAGAATGTAATGACATATGTGACCCTGGACCACAAAACCAGTCTTAAGTGTCAATTTTTCAAAATTGAGATTTATACATTATCTGAAAGCTGAATAAATAAGCTTTCCATTGCTGTATGTTTGTTGTCATAGGGATGAGGATACATTTATTGAGATAAATTTATTGAAAAATCCTGGGAATCTGAGGGTGCAAAAAAATCTAAATATTGAGAAAATCACATTTAAAGTTGCCCAAATGAAGTTCTTAGCAATGCATCAAAAATGAAGTTGATATATTTACAGTAAGAAATTTACAAAATATCTTCATGGAACATATATCTTTACTTAATATCCTGATGATTTTTGGCATAAAAGAAAAATCTATAATTTTGACCCACACAATGTATTTTTGGCTATTGCTACAAATATACCCCAGCAATTTAAGACTGGTTTTGTGCTCCAGGGTCACATATACACTACTGCTAAAAGGTTTGGAATAACTAAAATTTCTCTCTTTTTTTAAAGAGGCCTTTTGTTCGCCATATTAGAATGATTTCTTTAAAAAAATCATGTGACACTGAAGACTGAAGTAATTTTCATGAAAAATGTAAATGAAAAATTTAAATCAGAAAAGAGTTATTTTTAACTGTAATATATATATATATATATATATATATATATATATATATATATATACACACACACACACACACACACACATACAGTCAGGTCCATAAATATTGAGAAATTGACACAATTATAAAATTTTTGGCTCTGATACACTACCATTAAATGTGGATTTCAAATGAAACGAACCAGATGAAGTTTTTAACTGCAGACTGTCAGCTTTAATTTGAGTGGTATTACATCCAAATCAGAACGGTAGGGAATCTTCAATAGCTTGTATATGTGCCTCCCACTTGTTAAGGGACCAAAAGTAATGGGACAATTGGCTTCTCAGCTGTTCTATGGCGTAGGTGGTGATTCTCTATTATTCCAGAATTACAATGAGCAGATAAAAACCAGAGTTCATTTCAAGTGTGCTATTTGCATTTGGAATCTGTTACACAACTGTCAAGATGAGATCCAAAGAGCTGTCACTATCAGTGAAGTGTCATCATTAAATAAAAACAAACAAACCCATCAGAGAGATAGCAAAAACATTAGTACAAAACAACTGTTTCAACATTCTAAAAGAAGGAACGCAGACCAGAGCTAGCACTACCAAAAGACCCGGAAGACCACGAAACAACTGTGGGATGACCGAAGAATTCTTTCCTGGTGAAGAAAACACCCTTCACAACAGTTAATGATCAAGAACACTCTCCATAGTAGGTGTATGTGTGTCAAAGTCAACAATAAAGAAGACTTCACCAGAGTGAATACAGGAGGCTCCACCTGCCGGATGTTCACACAGAGCCTTCAAAACAGGGCTGCCAGATTAGAGTTTGCCAAACTATCTAAAACAGTTCTGGAACAACATCCTATGGACAGATTAGAGACCAAGATTAACCCTGTACCAGAGTGATGGGAAGAGAAGAGGTGGAGAAGAAAGAACCGCTCATGATCCTAAGCATACCACCTCATCAGTGAACAAGGCATGGCATATGGCTGCCAGTGGAACTGGTCTTGTATTTATTGATGATGTGACTGCTGACAAAAGCAGAGGATGAATTCGAAGTGCTCTGGGCAATATTATCTGCTCATATTCAGCCAATGCTTCCTATAGAACCCCATTGACGCCTACAGTGCAGATGGACAATGACCCAAAGCATACTGCAAAAGCAACCAAAGAGTTTTTGAAGGAAAGAAGTGGACTGTTATGCAATGGCCAAGTCAATCACCTGACCTGAATCTGATTGAGTGCATTTCACTTGCTGAAGACAAAATTGAAGGGAAAATGCCCCAAGAACAAGCAGGAACTGAAGACGTTGCAGTAGAGGCCTGGCAGAGCATCACCAGGATGAAACCCAGCGCCTTGGTGATGTAGTTCATGCCCAGACTTCAGGTTGCAATTGACTGCAAAAGGATTTGGCAACCAAGTATTAGTGGCGCGGAAGTTTGATTTAGATGGCTATTCTGTCCCATTACTTTTGGTCCCTTTAACAAGTGGGGAGGCACATATGCAAACTGTTGTGTAATTCTACACCGCTCACCTGATTTGGATGTAAATACCTCTAATGAAGTTGACAGCCTGCAGTTAAAGTACACTTGTTCGTTTCATTTGAACTACTGCAGGTGTGCTAATGCAATGTTAGAATTGTGTCGTAATATGTCCAATATTTCATACGGACCTGACTGTACACACATCAATTAATATTAGTACGTAAAAAATTCGAAGTTACAAGTATTTCACCAACAAAAAATGAGTTTGAAATCAGTTATTTCTATCTTTTGCTGTAGTGTGTCAGCAGGAAATATCAGTTTACATTTCCAAACATTATTTTTGCCAGTAACTGTAATAATCCAGTGAGATTTTTGTTTGCACAAGGAGTCTGACTACAGCCAGTGCTTCACACAGAGATCTGATCTCACCATCATCGTTTGGAATGACATGAAGAAACAGAACAAACTGAGACAGACTAAATCCAGAAGAACTGTAGCAACGTCTCCAAGACGCTTCAAGAAACCTATCTGCAAAGCTACAGTACTGTGAAAGGTTTTAGGCACTTGGGTAAAAATGCAGTAA
This sequence comes from Tor tambroides, assembly GCA_021397915.2. NCBI lineage: Eukaryota > Metazoa > Chordata > Actinopteri > Cypriniformes > Cyprinidae > Tor > Tor tambroides. The sequence goes on from JAFVLL020009332.1 coordinate 32,173, forward strand.
AGTGAGGATGCTTTCAGAAATAATGCCATAAATAGATTTTATTTATCAATTAACTTCAATTAACTAAATTAAATCTACATTTGGTGTGAGCACACTATCATTTAAAACAGCTTGTCTCTATGCACTTGCATGATAGTTTTTCAGGCAGCTTTGCAGGTAGGTCTTGAAGCATCTTTGGAGACGTTACCATAGTTCTTCTGGACTTAGTCTGTGTCTCAGTTTGCTGCCGTTGCGTCATTCTACAGATTGGATGATGAAGAGATCAGATCTCTGTGTGGAGCACTGACTGTTTCAGACTCCTTTGTGCAAACAAAATCTACTGATTATTATAACGAAGGTAAAAATAATGTTTTGTAAATGTAACGACATTTTACTGACACACTACAGCAAATGAATAGAAATAACTGACTTAAACCGTTTTTTGTTGGTGAAATAATTAGCACTAAGATCTCTTTTTTGGTAACAGTAGGGACATACAATAATATCACTAATACTACTACTTTCACATATATATTTTATAATCAAATAACATTGCACTTTTTGCTCTATTTTTGATCAAATAAATGCAGCCTTGGTGAGCATAAGAGACTTCTTTTATTGACCGGTTGTGGAACTAAAAATCACATTAAGCTTCTTATATATGTATATATATATATATATATATATATATATATATATTATATATATTATATTTCATTATATATTATAAAAAAAATAATATATAATGAAACATTTAATTAAGAAAATAAAGTTTCGTCACGAGAGAGCTATTGATGGTTTATACATTTTCTCAATTCACCCACCAGTGGCAGGTTAATTTTAGAACATATAACAGATAAAATTTATTTTGCATTGTGTGGAATGCTCATCCTGAATCGCATAGTAATCTTATCATTCAGGATGCATGAAGTTTAGCCTTCACTGGTTATGAAGGCTTTGAAATCAGGACACAAACAAACAGAAGATGTGAGCCTGAAACAGAGCAGGAAGCAGAGCTCATTTTCACCTTCACAGGATAGGTCCACATCCTTCTTCTTCCTTCATCTTTTTCTTGCTCTGTCTAGTGCTTCCGTCTTTAAACATTGCTCATTTGAAAGGGAGATTCATCAAAGATGGAATTTCAGTCCAATTTGTCTTCAAAAGAAGGTAAAGTCTCTCATTATGTGGGCTGTTCCCCTTCTTTCCCATTAGAAGGGCTGAGAGAGAGAGACAGACAGAGAGAGACGTGTTAGTCATGGCCACTTATCTAGCAACCTTATGAGCGCAGGATTAAAAGATGAAAGAAGAGAGAAGGGTTAGTGTTATAGAGAATGTAAGCCGTTCGTGAGCCCTACAGACTCAGCCTTTAACTCTTTCACAACATATTCAAACCTCTCACTGTCCCTATCAGTGTCACCCAAATGAAGAATAAACGAAAGTAACAACTAGATTCTTCCCAGTGAAGGCTGATTCAAACAGCAGAGTGACACAGATGCTCTGCTTGTAACACACATAAGGATATGAGTGGATGACAAAAAAATATGGTATGACATGCAATACTTCATCTAAATACTGTATAATAAAATCAGCTTTTTTTGGTTGAAAAAAAAAAAAAAAAGAACTGGAGCATCAGCTATGTGGGTGGTCATGTTAAAAAAATGCATTCAAAATTCTTCAGATTGTTACAATAGCATATACCTTTTAAAGTAAACCATGTAGCAAGATCATTTCAGAAAAATAAATTTGGTTTAATTTTTTTGGTTGTCAAAAGTTACATGTTCATAGCTGAAGAAATAGTTCACCCAAAATTAAAAATTTCCTAGAATTTTTTTTAGAATATTTAGAAAATTAATGAGTTTGTTTCTTCATCAGAACAGATTTGGAGAAATTTAGCATTACATGACTGGGTCACCAATGGATCCTCTGCAGTGAATGGGTGCCGTCAGAATGAGAGTGTAAACAGCTGATAAAAACATCACAACAATCCACAAGTTATTCACACAACTCAAATCCATCAATTAGCATTATTATGGAAGCATTATTATGGATTATGGACAGGAGTGAAAGCACCTTAACGATGGATTTGTTTCTTACAAACAAACAAAAGCTTTTCACTTCACAGTAGGTTAACTGATGGCCTGGCGTCGTGTGATGAATTATTGTGATTTTATATTCTGATGTTTTTACCAGCTGTTTGGACTTTAAAGGTGCCATAGAATGGAAAACTGTCTTTACCTTGGCATAGTTGAATAATACGAGTTCTGTACATGGAAATGACATACCGTGAGCCTCAAAGACCAATGTTTCCTCCTTCTTATGTAAATCTCGTGAATAAAAAAGACCACTGAAAAACAGGCGAATCAGAACATAACACCGACTGTGACGTAACAGTCGGGATCACTAATAGTTATGCCCCCAATATTTGCATATACCCGCCCATGTTCTAGGCCAGCCGCCAGCCGAATCATCAGAATTTCTGCAGGTATTGTGAAGAAACAAGCGAGGACAACAGCGAAAATGGCAGATCATGGAAATAAATGTTATGTTCCAGGCTGTGCAGGGGATGTGAAGTGCAGGGATGGGTTGGTGTCTGTATTCAGAAAGGCACGGAAAGCAAATAACGCGTTCTAATAAAATAACGCGAGCCACTAAAGGGACATGGTTAGCTCCCTGCTAGTGGTAGCCTGTTACAGTACATAAGATTTCACTTACCACATAAACAGAGTAAGGAGAGATGACTGAGGATGATGGCAAATGAATTACAGACCCTGAGCACCTCTGACAAGCATTTGATCTTGTAAAATGTGTGGTAAGTACTGCAGCTCCATAGTATAAACAGAGTTCATGCGATCGCGAATCTCGAAAGTGAAAGTAAAGCGCGATCACGCGTTTGAAAGCAGTTTCAATGCCCAGCATATTAATAGCGGCTCCCTGATGCCTGCATTTTATTTACAGTATAATTATCCAATGATATAACTGCGCGAGAAAGTATTGAAATATATATTTTCCCTGTGTTTCCTTCCTGTGAGCTACTGAAATGAGCTACACTGTGAAACAGCTAATCAGAGCACAGCTCAACTTTGAGCCGCACTGTGAAACAGCCAATCAGAGCAGAGCTCAACATTATTATTCATGACCCTTCCAAATAAGCTAATAACAGATCGTTTCATTCTGGGGAGAAATCTTAGGGTTGTAAATGTACATGTAAAACTGTTTCTGGAGAATTTTTGCCCTTACCTAAGCCACATACCTTCTATGTAGATATCACAGAACAATTTAAAATATTGTATCAATGTATTCTATGGCGCCTTTAATTCTGACAGCACCCATTCACTGCAGATGATCCATTGGTGAGCAAGGGATGTAATGCTAAATTTCACAAAATCTGTTCAGCTGAAGAAACAAACACATCAACATCTTAGAAATTGTTTGACATCTAATACATTGAAATTCATATGTTTTAAGTGTGAATTACATATCCAAGTACTGTATGTGTTGTCTGCCCATATTCAGGGTTTTCTTTTCAGACCTATTGGTTTGCTATGGTCTTTGCCTTTGATGACTTTGAAGGTGACTGTGAATTGTTCAACGCTAATTATGCATAGACGGAGTTCAATTACACACTGAAGGAGAGAGAAGCATTGATATCAGAGTCATCTGTGAGGTGTGAAGCTCACAGTCATTATAGTAAGGTGCTCTACAGTACATGCATTACAGCTGTGAAAATGATCCGAAAACAAAGAGTAAAGACAGATTACAGGAAGAAAGAAAAAAGCCCACAAAAAAACAAAAACAAAAAAAAATAGAACAAGAAAAGCAATGTGGGAGGAAGGAATGTGCTTGCTATTTTTGCAGTAAATAAATAAATGAATAAGCAACTTTAAAGGTCCAGCTGACCTTAGCAGCCGAAGGATTATTTCCGTGGCAAGGTCAGCTCCAGAAGGATTGCTGTACTGCTCTGTGTTCTTGAATGTGGTGTGGGGGCATGTTTGAGCGGGAGGCATTCTCTAAACAATGCTAAAGCTTTGAAGTGCTTCATCTTTTCATCTGTTCCAGCAGCCTGTTTAAACACAGCTCTGAAAAGTGAGAATGAGAGGGAAAGAGAGAGAGGCTGTGTGGAATACATGAACTATATATTGAAATAATCCATCAATTATGTTCAGAAACTGTCATCAGAAACTATTCACATGTTCATAATGGTAAATATATTTGGCTTGCTGTCTACGTTGGAGTGCATGAGCTCAACTCTTTGTCTAAATTTAATATATAATGAAATAAATCATCTATTATCATACAAGTCATAGAAATAAGGTGAAAAAATGGGTGTAGAAGCACCATAAAAAAAACAGACATGTATATCCTTGTACATTAAATTTCTTTTACCAAAAAACTTTTGCAGCCCAAAACTATATAATACTGAATGTTTAAGTATAAATATTTTTAAAGTATGTGGTCAGACTTGCTGCTTCTGAAATTGCATGCTAAGTAGATACTACATTTGAAAAACAACTTATTTCACATCTAATAAAAAGGTATGTTCTATGTAATACAGATGTATGTAGTATTTGTATAAATTCAGATGTACTACATCCGCCATGTTGTTACTGTCATGTGACTTGTGCTATCAGTTACACCACTCCACTGTCATTCACAACTTCCCTCCCATGGCCTCACAGAATAATGAAGTGTCCATCAGATGCAGAATCTCGGTGGAAGTAGTAGGTTATCCGGGTTCTTTTGACCTAATGTTTTATGAATAATATGAATTCAGATTCACTATTTGTCTGTATAATGGTTAAAAATAAGCATTCTCACCAAATTCTTCAGCTTTTAGAACTTACTAGATTCCCAACTATGTTTTCAAGTTACATGTTTTTATTTTTAAAAGGCAGGAGTTAGTTGTAGGTCCTAGGGCTGTCTTAATTAACTTTTTTGTTTTCAGAAGCATGTTGAAATTTTGTTATATCATGTTCACAATGGATCCAATTCATATTTATAGTATCTCACAAAAATGAGTACACCCCCTCACATTTCGGCAACTATTTTAGTATATCTTCTCAAGGGACAATATTATAGAAATGAAACTTGGATATATATTAGAGTAGTCAATGTGCAACTTGTATAGCAGTAAAGATTTAATGTCCTCTGAAAATAACTCAACATACAGCCATTATTGTCAAAAAAGCTGGCAACAAAATTGAGTACTCCCTAAGTGATAACAGCTATACATTGTTTAACCATGCAAAGCCACATGTCCTATTCATCATGTTCATGTTTTTGTCTGCTTGACAGGACCATACAAATTTGTGTATCTTGTATTAGAGCAGTTAAAATTTGGTGCTGAGTACAATTCTCTCATAATGACCACTGGATGTTCAACATGGCACCTCATGGCAAAGAACTCTCTGAGGATTTGAGAATTTGAACTGTTGCTCTCCACAAAGATGGCCTAGGCTATAAGAAGTTCAGTAACACACTGAAACTGAGTTACAGTACAGTGGCCAGGGTCATACAGAGGTTTTCCAAGACAGGTTCCACTCGGAACAGGCCTCGCAAGGGTCGATCAAAGAAGTTAGGTCCTCATGCTGTGCATCAGGTGCAGAAGATGACTTCAAAAAACAGACGCATGAGTGCTGCCAGCATTGCTTCAGAGGTTGCAGAAGTTGAAGGTCAGCTTGTCAGTGCTCAGACCGTACGCTGCACACTGCAACAAGTCAGTTTGCATGGCTGTCATCACAGAGTGAAGCCTCTTCTGAAGCTGGCTCACAGAAAAAGCCTGCAAACAGTTTGCTGAAGACAGCCTGTCCAAGAGCATGAATTACTAGAACCATGTCCTGTGTTCTGATGAGACTCAGATAAACTTGTTTGGCTCAGATGGTGTCCAACATGTGTGATGACGCCCTGGTGAGGAGTACCAAGAAAATTGTGTCTTGCCTACAGTCAAGCATGGTGGTGGTAGCATCATGGTCTGGGGCTGCATGAGTGCTGCTGGTACTGGGGAGCTGCGGTTCATTGAGGGAAACATGGATTCCAACATGTACTGTGACATTCTGTAGCAGAACATGATGCCCTCTTTTCAGAAACTGTGCCGAACGGCAGTTTTCCAACATATCAACCCCAAACACACTGCCAAAATTACAACTGCCTTGCTGATGAAGCTGAAGGTAAAGGAGATGGAGTGGCCAAGTCTGTCTCCAGACTTGAACCCTATTGAGCACTTGTGGGACATCCTAAAGTGGAAGGTGGAGAAGCACCATGTGTCTAACATCCAGCAGCTCTGTGATGTAATTATGGAGGGGTGGAAGAGGATGCCAGCAACAACCTGAGCAGCTCTGGTGAACTCCATGCCCAGGAGGATTAAGGCAGTGCTAGATAACAATGGTGCCCCTACAAAATGTTGACACTTTGGACCCAGTATTGACATGTTCACTTAGGGTGTACTCATTTTTGTTGCCAGTTATTTGGACAATAAAGGCTATATGTTGAGTTATTTTTAGAGGACAATAAATTTGTACTTCTGTACAAGCTACACATTGACTACTCTAAAATATAAGTTTTATTTGTGTAGTATTGTCCCTTGAGAAGATATACTAAAATTGTTGGTGAAATGTGAGGGGTGTACTAACTTTTGTGAGATACTGTACCTCTATTTCATTGTCACAATCCAATAATGTTGGTAACTGCCTTGTTTCATGACGAAAACGTACCTCCGGGAACTTTTTCGCAAGATGCGAAATACGTACCAATTAGCACATATCACTGCATTTTCCAACAGAAATTAACACTATGGCCCGGTTTCACAGACAGGGCTTAGACTAAGCCAGGATTAGGCCATAGTTCAATTAGGACATTTAAGTAATTTTTATAAACATGCTTAGAAAAAAAACATTACTGGGGTGCATCTTGAGACAAAACAAAGGCACTGATATATTTTAAGATCAGTCAATGCAAGTTTATTTCAGTTGAAACAGCTAAGACTTACATTTTAGTCTAGGACTAGGCTTAATCCTTGTCTGTGAAACCGGGGGTAGAGGTGGTAAAACACTGAGCATTTATAATCGTTTTCGTACACAGTTATGATTACAGCTCCATATGTTTCGCTTTCCAGACGTAACAAGCGTGCTCGGTAGCTCAGCCGGCACGGAATTGGACTTAGAATGTGGAATCCTTGGGTATGAATCCCGTGAAAAACATGACTCTCGATGAAAGATGAGAGTTCAAAAAACAAGCTAAAACGGCACACTTGCGATTGCGTTTTTACGTCACATACGCTTTTGTTCATACTATTGGGTAGGTTCAGGTATAGACAGTGCAAATGGTACGTTATTTTAAAACGTCACAGAGCATTACAGTTATAATGCCACTCAACGGACATTTCAAGTCAGAACTGCGATGACACCTACTGTACAAAACCAACGTCACAAAAAACAAACCACATGTACTTTCATCTGTTCCGGGGGAAAATACCGAAGACTCCTTTAGTGCCACTCAGTGGAAATTTCACATCAAATATGTCATGAAACGTACATGGCGGTACGCATTTCGTATCTTGCGAAAAAGTTCCCACAGATATGTTTTCCTCATGAGATCATGTGAGTGTAGAGATGAGCATTTCTTCAAATGGCTCATATCTATCAGTATATCGATCTTGCTAAAAAAAAATGGATGGGTCAGCATTTCATGTGAAAGGCTATACAATTCACTCTAATTAGACCAAATTAAAACTAAAATGTGATTGATTTGGCTTTCTATGTATTATTATTTACATTTTTTAACCTTTTTAACAATGTGAGAGTCAAGTCAACTAACAAAGATATTGCTTGAGCGGCCATCGCTGATTGTTAATGTGTGTTAATATGTTTACTTATCCAAGTTACTAGCACAGTGCAGTCAGAACTTAAAGTCCTACCAAAGCCTGTTCACTTTGATTGTGGCATCTGTTCAAGATTTAATACTGGTGAGATCAGGTGAGGTAGTGCAAAAAAAAAAAAAAAAAAAAAAAATGATGTAACTGTAATTTGACAATAATAAATTAAAATAAGAGAAAAAATAAAATAAAATAAATAAATATTAAATTTAAAATAAGCATTCAAGTACTTAATAAACATTAGGAATAGGCTATACATAGACAAGTCTTTAATATGATTATCAAAAGCATTGACTGGTTTCATGATGGTATGCAGCTCAAATGGTATGAGTTGCATGAGTGACCTCCTCTGTAACACCTTCGTCTGTCTCTCTCATGTTCCATCGCAATCATCTCAATATCATTATACTTCTTTCACTCACTTTCCATCCATACCTCACCTCTGCCGTCCTCTCTCTCCCTCCCTCAGCTGGGGTCCCGTGGGGTTGTGAGGAGATTAAAACAAACAGGGTTTAATCAGCGGGTCCTGCCGCAGCACAGGAGCAGCAGACAGAAGGAGCCCTCTCCAGGAGAGCAGCCTGCAATCAAAGACTGCTGCACCCCTCTTCCAGATCCCTATCACAACAACACAACCAGCAGAAACAATTATTTATTCCTTTTGATGTGGGGTTTTGAAGTTATCCCTCCATCCTTTTTCAGCACCCCCCCATCAAACCTCTCACTCGCTCGCTCTTTCTATTTCTCTCATCTTCCCCTCCCTTTCCCTCGGTGTCTGTGGTTTTTTTAAACACTAAGGAAACAGGGTCATGCTAGCTTATTTCGGAGAGGGGATTTGTATTTGAGTGAGCCGAAATCAAGGCGTTGTGTCCTGCCCTGTTGGATCTGTTAGGAAAGATAGACTCTCCTATGCATTCAGCACCAATTAGAGCGAACATGCCTCACTATCTGCTCCTCCGTGCCGTGATCTGTAGTGTTCAGCGTGTCGGATCCGTTTCCTCAAAGAAAGTGGAATGAAAACCTGTGGAAGTGTATGGCTTTGATATATGACTGTTTAGACAAAGACTAAATGGTCCAGTAGAATCAGACACATTCATTCTCTGTAGAATTCAATTTTATAGAATACAGTGTGATCTGTAGCTCCAGTTCGGTTGCCTATAGGTCTCTTGGCTTTGACTGTGGCCTTTTGTCTTGAAGCAAAAGATAAAGGAATGTTCCAGGTTTAATAAAGTTATTGACAGAATGTGAGTAACATAAAGCACTTACAATGGAAGTAAATGGGACCCATGCTAAAATACCAAGGCTAAAATGTTATACAGAGAGAGTATCACTTACTGACCTTGTCTATGTAAAGTTATATCTAATCTGTCAACTTCACCGTCATGATGACGCACTTGTCTCTTTCCCATTATCTTCATAATGTCTGATAATGAAAACAAGTCTAAACAAAAGCCGTCAGCTTCATCTTTATCGGACACCAGGTGCATAACAATTCTCATCTGCTGATACGGTCAACACCCACAGATACTGCATCAGTGATGACAACTTCACAGCTCAAATAATACCTATTGATGAAAGAATTTATGTTAATGCTTTAACAAAATTATGAACTTCATTATTTTGGCACTGAAACTGTTTTCTTCCATTGTATGTTACTCTAACCATGATTTTTACTTTTGAAACAAAAAGAAAAGAAATTAAGGGACAAATCAAAATAATTATTCTGTGGTAAAATACATCATGTGACCATGTTGTCGGTTGGGCTTAAAGGAATAGTTCACCCAAAAATGAACATTTTGGACCAAACAGTTGTTGGCCCCCACTGACTTCTATAGTAGGGAAAGAAATACTATGGAAGTCAATAGGGACCATCAACTGTTTGATTACCAGCATTCTTCAAAATATCTTTTATGTTCAACATAAGAAAGGTTTGGAATGACATGAGGGCAAAATTTTCATTTTGTGGTGAACTGTTCCTTTAAATTATGTGGACTGTTTTCACTTTTCAGAGTTTGGAATGTAGAAATAAACTACAGCAGGGCAAACTTCTAAATAAGAGACCACAGCAAATATAAATGTACTCCCATTTGCTCCAACAGAAAATTGAAATTGCATTTCCATAATTTTCTAAAAGAGGAAAAAAAATAAAATAAAATAATATATATATATATAAATGAATTGATTAATGTGGACAAAAGAGAGAAATATGCCAAATTTAACATCACTCTCTCAGCAGCTGTATTAGAAACCCCATCGCAACACTATAGTCAGGGTAGAATAACGCCAAGTACAGTTTTGTAAATGTGCATAACATTTCAAATAAATGTTTAAGATGTGAATTATTGCAGAAATGCATTATCACAGCCTGTGAAAATGATCCATTTAATTTAGAATGCTCCTTTAAAAAGGTTTGCTAAACTAACCTTCAGCAATGTTTATTAGCAAGCATTGTTTTCAGGCACATTCATGAGAACTGTCACTGGTCATTATCTCTCAAACTGCAGCCATATTGTTCACCTCTAACACTTCACAACACTTTTAATTCTAGGAACAATTGGGAAATGGGGATGAAAGACAAAGTCGGTTCTGTTAAAGAAATTTTTAAATCATGTGATGACCATCCTCTTTACAAAGAAAATCAGTGCAACAGTCTGATTTTTATTTTATTTCAATATATGAGTGGCCATGTCTCTCAGAGGAAGGTGAAGCAACGTTGAAGTACTCAATTTACTGACTGTACCACTTTTTAAATCATCAAGTCTACATCTGTGATGACAATAAAAGCAGTGAAATATTTCATAGCGACAAAAAACAGCCTTTTGAGTTACTTTTACAACTTTCAGCCTGAAACATCTGCTGAAGCCATTGAATCTCTCAGCCTTCCTCCAACAAAAGGCTTACAGGCAAATCGCTCGAGACAGATGACATTAATCATGTTTTAATCACTTTTTGTTGGGCTTTGATAATTTCTAGTCACTTAATTAGTCTCGACGCAATTCTACATTACCACTCATGCCCAACAGACCCGCCGTCTAGTGAATATGACTTGTCCTGGTAAACATTACGCGGAACGTGGTCTTGGCTCATTCGTAGATAAGAAGTGATCATCTTTCATTGGGGATCTGTTTCGCAAATTCACCCCTTATTTAACTAAATGACTTAACAGATCTAATAAACCAATGACAACATCTACCCTGTTTAAGCGCCAACTGAATATATCTTAATGCACGCCGGATCACCTGTCTCTAACGGTAGCTTTTCATAGTGCCATAAAACACATTAAAATATCTGTTTCGTATCAAGCCTTCCATTCTCCACTTTTGGCAAGGCACTGAGCAGAGAACACATTTGATCATCCAGTATAATGGGGTTACGTAGCAGAAACTGATCTTTTGGCAGTAGCTTTTGTAGGTTTAACCACTACCCACGTCTGTGAGTCTGAAATAAATCATACAATATGAGGCTATCCATCATGAAATTATATTTCAGCTGGCACCAGTGTTAACCGCACTTCACAGGCAGCGATCCATTCCAAAATAAGTAAACTTGTTGGCACTGGAGTGAGACAGCCCTTAAAATACAGCCTAACCCCGGTGTTTCTACGAGTCGTGTGATGTGCTGTGGACGCAGCGATGACATGAGCATTTCATCTGACAGGAAACAGACAGACTGCAGCCAACTGCTTGCAATATTTGACTCCCACTTTCATGGGAAATGCAGGTTTGTTTAAAGTTGTTCTAATAATTCTCAGTAACATAGGTTGTATATGATGGATTAATGCAGTTATCTCACACGCATGACAATGTGCACGTGAGAGTGCGTTTACACAGTAAAAAGTCCCTCTGTTCCTGAATCTGTTATGATTCCTGAAGCCATGGAGCGACGCTGCTCAGAAAGCGAGTTAGAAAGAAACCAGATCTTATTATTCAATAAATAAATACTGCAAAGCTCTTGTGCAAGCGAATTCAAAAGCTACTCTCTGCTTAATAAAATATTAATCACCTTGCTCAAATTGTCTTAATATAATGACAAACATTTTAAACGATTAAATCACTTGTTTAATTAGCAGTAGTGAGTCTTGGTTAATTGTTTATTTAACTTCAATATCAAATTTAGTGGCTTCATACGGTAATATATTACATCTGTTGTGTGTTTTCAATAAAGCCTATTTTCTTTTTTAATAGCAAACACTAGAGAGACGTGAAAGCCGCAGAACATTACACATGAAACCTTTGTGTAAAGTTTCTGCAAATTCAATACAGCCTTGAAGGACAACACAGAGCTTGTAAAGCATTTAATTTCTGTTTTATAAGCAGCTTTATTGTGCCTCTCAGCCTCCCTGCTTCAAATCACTCTTTAATTAAACTCCAGCTAATTACACAACACTGGAATGGCTGTTGCTGCTCCCCAGGAATGAGGGGAGTTCCGAGAGCGGCTGTTTCTATTACTGAATGTCAGCTGACACCCAGAGATTCACTGCTTTCTCTGCATTACAGCCAGTGACTGGCTAGTGGCCAGTGACACACAGATTTAGATCAACGGGAGTTGAGTGAATTCACCCGACTGTAATTATGTTAGATGAATTTGCTGTAGGGAGTCGATTACTGTGTAATTAACGTAAAGACACACAGTCTGCAAACTAGTAAAGGCCTGAACGCTTTTGGATGCCTTCATCTTCAATTCTAATTTAAAACTGGAGGTAAAGTCAGATGAGGATAAAGGCTGTCTCATAGATTCAAGATTCAATTTAAGACCACTACAGACGATCAGCAGAGCTGAAGTGACTGCAGCAACTAGCAAGGTAGAAAGAAAGAAAGAAAGAAAGAAAGAAAGAAAGGAGACTATTATTTTATTATTAAAGCTAACAGCATAATAGTTATTTGAATAAAAATATATAAATAGTCCAAAAAGATAAACTAATCTACACTAATCTAACATTTAACTGCTGCAATCACTTGTCAACTTTGCCTGTACATAAAATTTGTATTACTTAAATATGTTTACAAGATTTCACAAATACACAAACTTTCACATATTTTCTTCATATTTTTTTTATAACTCTTCAGTGCATTTGCTCAATAGACTATATTGTTTTTTTCATTTTATTATGCAAAGTCAGTCACAATAATTATTTTATTATTTTCTTTTAACTAATTTATGTTAATCCACAGCATATCACAAACACTGCTGATAGATCTTAAAATTTGTCATTTAATCTGCTCTCGGTTTAAACACAAATAGCTTTTTTGGTGTTATAAAGTTCTAATCTGTTAAACTGTATATTTCAAATGTTCATGAGCTTTAAAACTTTAAAAAGATATATTACAGAGACTTTGTTTGATCAATATACAGGTTTTTTCCCTATTTCCAAGTTCAAATTTGACTGCTGTCATAAATTTAAGGCAGTTGGATGAGACGTGTATGTTGAGGGATACTCACTACAGCAGCATGTCATTGTGGTCTACTGGTTTGCTTGAACATATTAGTTGTGGTCACTGATAAAGGATTCTAGAATGCTTTTCCTGTTTTCCAGTCTGTGACATGCTATTCTCAGGACAAGAACTATGCAGTTTAGTGATACCTAATGTGATATCTAGTTTAGTGATACCTTTTTTATTTTGATATGCAGTAACAATTTTAGAGGTTCTCCAGGCACCTGGTGATGTGTGGTGTTCACTTATTTAAACAAGTAGGCCTACATGTTCCCTTTTAAGGGAACTGGCTTTTAAAATGTAGCTATGCTCAAAATCCCAAACCATGAAAGCAGAAGAAATGAAGGTGTTTGACAGGCTGCTGTGGGTCCATTCATCTGTCAGATGCTCAGGGGAAATCAGCCCCCCTGTACACTTCCTGTAGAACGTGGTCTACTTGCCGTTAACAAGTCCCCTGACTCCAGTTGACAGGCAGCCACAAGGAAAGGTTTAGTAAAGGTAGACAAGTCTATGCTTTACTGAGTATTGCTCACTAATGCTCTATCTGAAGAGGAATCAGAGACAATGGATAGTTGGGTGTATACTTATTAAATGTGAAGAGTGGTTTAATCTTTTATTAAAAAATTAAGATTATACATCTTTATAAACTTCCATTTGTGTCTTAATGCACAGTTTAATCTTGATAATCTTGTTTAATCTTTGATGCTGAAAATTCAGCCTTACCTTCACTGTTAAAAATGATATTTTAAAGTATATTAAAATAGAAAACCATTATTTTAAGTTGTAATAATATTTCACAATATTACTGTTTTTTTTTTCCTTTATTTTAATCAAATCGGTAAATTAAAAAACATTATATATACACTACCAATCAAAAGTTTTTGAACAGTAAGATTTTTAATGTTTTTTTAAAGAAGACTTTTCTGCTCACCAAGCCTGCATTTATTTGATCCAAAGTACAGCAAAAACAGTAACATTTTGAAATATTTTTACTATTTAAAATAACTGTTTTCTAT
>JAFVLL020009333.1:0-10732 GCA_021397915.2 Tor tambroides
TCTTTTAATCATATTTGTATATGTCTTGACTCCACAGCCAACAGAGCAATTTTGTCTTTACTGTTCCAATACTTTTGGAGGGCACTGTATATAATATATATATAAATAAATATAAATAACCTTGGTGGGTTATCCTCATGTGTTAAGCATTATGTGAAAAATTTGGGTGTGGTATTTGATGAACATCTGAAGTTTGATGGGCAGATAAATTTGTGGTCAAATCATCCTTTTTTCAGTTGCAGCTCCTGTCTAAAGCTAAGACTTTTCTTTCTTTCAAAAATTTTGAGAAAGTGATTCATGCTTTTATTACTTCTAAATTAGATTACTGTAAATCACTCTATACTAGGATTAGTCAAACAGCTCTATCCCAATTACAATTGGTTCAGAATGCGGCAGCTAGACTTTTGACCGGGATTCATAAACGGGATCATATTACTCCGGTTTTACAGTGTTTACACTGGCTGCCTGTGCATTACAGAGTAGATTTTAAAATTTTACTTATTGTTTATAAGTCACTAAATGGTATGGCTCCTTCATATATCTCTGATTTATTGATTGAGCACAATGTAACCAGATCCCTTCGGTCCTCTAACCAGAGACTCTTGTTTATCCCCAAGACGAGGCGGAAGTGCAGGGGTGATCGCGCTTTTGCTACAATTGCGCCAAGACTCTGGAATGATTTGCCCATGTTTATTAGAATGGCTTCATCTGTGGCTATTTTTAAGTCTAAATTAAAAACCTATCTGTTCGATAAGGCTTTTTATTCTGGTTGAAGCACTTTTTATGTTTGTCTTATGTTTTTGTTGTATGTTATGATGTTTTTGTTGCATGTTATGATGTATTACTGCTTTATTTTTCTTTGTGTTATTGCTGTTTTTAGTTATTCTATTGTAAAGCACATTGTCAACTCTGGTTGTAGTAAATAGTGCTATATAAATAAAATTGCCATTCCCATGTATATATATATATATATATATGGCAATCTCAATCACACATGACAAATGCCAAGAAACAACATATAGACAAAATACAGCTTGAAAAAAAAAACATATATGAGCAATTTTTTTTTTAATTCTCCATTAAAAGACCCTCAAAATGATGTATGAGTTGTTGGAACTGACTGAAAAAAAGACTGAAATACACCTGTTTGAAGTTGATAGTCAGCAAAGTCAATTTTGAGAAAAATAGTTTTCTAAAGGTTACAAAGCAAAATCACCTAGCAACATTGCATCTTTTCCTCCAATTATTTTCTTAATCATTATTAATATTTACAATATAGCTATTTTTTGTTTTCTTTGTTATAAGAACAGATGCAAAAAAGAACCAGTATAAGAAAGAAACAAGTGTATAGTGTATTACTTTTATTTCAAGTAAGAAGAACAAATAATCAAATGTAAAAATAACTTTAGTGTGTACATTACAAATAAATTATTAAAACTACAAAAGCAGTTCAGTCAAGTGGTGCGAGTGATTCCCTCTTTTCTTTTATTGTTTGGTTGACATTTAATGCGACAGACGGACTATATTAAGACTAACTGTAATGCACGGACCTAATGTAATGTTACACATCTGATGTTTTTCCCCAACAGTTCCCCAAATGTTCACTTAAGACATAACAGATTATGTTTGCAGGAATACTTAAATACCTTTTGTTTAATTATGTGTATGTGTGTATATATCGGGATTGTGCGCCGTCTGTGTCATTATGCTCACACTTCGTATCTCAGTCAGCGCGAGAAGCGAGCAGAGAAAAAGGTACTCCTCTCAGATAACATACAAATAAAGATAATTGTAGATGTTTAATTACTATGTGGAGCATTGTGATCGCTAGACGATGGCTTACTGAACTCATTTTTGTGAAAAACCTCAAATTCGACAAATCAACACACCACTTTTTTTTGCCTGTAGCTCAGAATTAGCCTGTGCGCATTCCGACTCATTTTGCTAGCACGGGTGACACATGATGACAGTTGACAACTACCTATATGTACTATGTGCATTAACTGTTTCTCCCTGTGTAGACACCTCCTCACACAGCTTCCAAGCCCTTAGAATGATTTCTGTGACCTAGAAGGAATCATGTGACCCCCGGCAAGAGGTGAGACTTCCTGAGCTAAACTGGTGATGTGTTTTGAAGGTGGTAAATAGTTTTGGCCTTCAAACTACAACTGCTGCTGAAATGCATGAGATGTTGTCAGCTTGACCACAGGCTGAACTAACTTCTGAAAGGCTTAATTTTGGATTTTGCACCCAAAAATCTAAATTTGCTGTTAATTTTCTCATCTTCAGGGTCATCCAAGATCTAACTTCAGTAGAACATTAAAGATTTTTAGCTGAAACTATGGTCATTGGTGATTTATAAAATGCAAGTCAGTGGCTACTGTCACTTTGAGAGTAAAAAAAAAAAAATTCATGTTGGACTACACAAAATGAATACGTGGCTCCTGACAATTATATTGTGGTCTTATAAAGCGAAATCATCGGTCTGTGCAAGAAAAGCTTTGCAACATTACCTGTACTACACAGGCTCTGGAAAATGATCTGGAGAGATGTCCAGTTTGTGAGCAAATCATTCTTTTGAACCTATTCTTTTAAGTGAACTATAAAACAGTTAACTTAATTGGACTGAACCATCCGAAACAATTTGTGGCTCTAGCCAGCACAGATCTACAAGTTACTCAATAAAAACTCTTTTTTGGACATAGCCGACAGTCACTCTGACTTGAGCCACTATATTGGCGTATATGATCCTGTAATTTTTGCCAACTGATTCAGCATTCCGGTTACTCCAACAGTACATTGAACTGAGGAAATGATTTGGACTCTGACTGAAGAGCTGATAAGCTGTTTTATATGAGCATGCATGAACCAAGTACTTGAATGGAGCGAAATGTAAGTTTTTATGCTTTCTTATGGTTTATGTTCGGAGGTGAGTTGATTTAAAACTAGTTTATTCACTTTATATGCACTTGTTATATTTTCTTGCACAGACCAATGGTTTGCATCCTAAGACCTTTCTATATCATCAGGAGCCATGTGTATTAATTTTTTGTTGTCTGATATGTTTTTTTTTTTTTTTTTTGGTCCCTCAGAGTGACTGAAGAAGAAAGTCACCTAAATCTTTGATCGCCTGAAGGTAAATAAATTAGTAAATTTATCCCTTTAAGTGATGCCATTTAAAAAGGAGTTGTAGAAAATGAATTAAGTTTCAGTTGGCAAAGGCAGTTAAGCATTTATTTGATTTTAATTTTTGAACTGTTTCATATGTAAATTCACCTTATGTTTGTTTAACCATAACTGTTGTCATCTCCCACTGTCTTACCTTTTATCTCTATTTTTGTTTTACTCTTTCATACCTCACCTTTTGCGCTTCCTGTGTTGCTGCATAGCTTCCCGGTTGGATTAGTTTGGGGGTAGGACCTTGCTTGTCTCGTCAAACATTCAACCAATGTGCAAACAACTTGCCCTTCACTTCTACATCCTTGTCCCTCCCCCAACTTAATTCACCACTTGAGGTCTGGATCATTTATCTGTCAGGGAGAGAGAAAGAGAAGGATGGATGGAAAGGAAGAGGCTGGTGGGGAAGAGAGGGTTGGGTTGATGTATCTTTAGCCATAGGGGCAGTCGTGGCTTAATGGTTAGAGAGTCGGGCTTGTAACCTGAAGGTCGCCTGTTTGATTCCCGCACCGGCAGGAATTGAAGGTGGGGATTGTGAATGAACAGCACTCTCACCACCTTCGATACCATGACTGAGGTGCCCTTGAGCAAGGCACCGAACCCCTAATTGCTCCCCGGGCGCTGGAGCAATGGCTGCCCACTGCTCCGTGTGTGTTCACTGTGTGTGTGCATTTGTTCACTACTCACTGCTGTGTGTGTGCACTTGGATGGGTTAAACGCAGAGCACCAGTTTTGAGTATGGGTCACCATACTTGACAATATGTCACGACTTTCACTTTCACTTAAAATTGGAAGGGGAGAAAAAAAAAAAGAGCGAGGGAGAGAAATCTGCTCTGAAAGCCAATTATATTTGCAATATTTCCCCTATGTAGTTTTGTTCTGTACTATGGGCGACGAGCAGTAGAGAAAACTTGACCAGTTTGGCTACTTTAAGTTCATCATTGAGAGAAAATGCCATCCAGTGTGATGAGCCCTGCCCCAACACTTCTCTTCCTTAAAAGTAGATAAAAAGGGAAAACATGAATCCAATCAAAATACAGACTGGTTTAAAATTGTCCCATTTTCTTTTCTTTTGGTATGTTCTTTTCTTTGGTGGGGATTATGTGCAATGCCAGTGAAATAAAGTATTTGCAAAGCCTTCTGACTCTGAACCTTTCAGACTGATTGTTTTTTTTGTTTTGTTTTTTGTGCTGGTCATTATTGACAAAATTCAGAAGTCTGTGTTCATGATTGACATCTCAGTTTAAAAGTAGCATATGCAAAAGCTTAATGTCAATTTATCCTTGCACTCTTGTACCAAACCTTGAAAAACTGGTCAACATTTTTATGCATGTACAATTGTTAACAAAAATGTCAGAGAACAAAAACGTGTTATTCAGTCATATAAATAATTTAAAGTTATGTCAAAAAATATGCTTAGCTCACACCTTAAAATGTGGCATATTGTACAACAGAATTCAACATATGGAGTATAGTTTTTTTTCCACTCAAACAGCACACACCTCATTTTTTTTTTATTTATTCAGTTAGGTTCTACACAAACAATTCTAGTGAATAAAAATGTGCATGTTTAAATGTTTGATACTCAAAACTGATTTGTAAGAAAATTGGAGGTTTTGTTTAACTAGTTTTTGTAACGTGTGTCAATGATAGTGTATGACCACAGTATAAGCATTAAAAATGTACTTACAAAATTTTAGCTTTGTGCAAAAACTGTTAAAACAAATTTTACCTTTTGAAAGCATTTGACACTTACTGTTATTTTTTTAAATAATGGAAAAAATTAAAAGATAGTCTACGTCTACTATAATTGTACGCAAAAGCATAACTGCTTAAGCTTTGTCGCGTATGGAATCCTATGAGCATTTTAAAGTGCAGGATTCCAAAAGTTTGTTGCTCTTTTTTTCTGAAAATCAAACTTGCTCTCTCTTCCAAAGTCCAAAATCCGTCTTCATAATATCTAATATCCAAATACCAAATGCCTTACTCTCTTCTGAGTAGTAATGTTCTCTTTTTGGTATCCATCCCATTTTCCTCTCCAAGCCTCAAGAACGGTCAGTTGTAGTCATTCTGGCCCCCCTTTCACCATCTCTCTTGTTCTCAAGCCTCAGTTTTCTGTCCCATCAGAACCTAGGTAGTCCAGTTCTGTACTGTGCTTCCCCTGATCCATGTCCAGTTCCATGTCCATCATGTTTTGTGGATGACGGTGGAAGGTGGCTGAGATCTGGTCGAAAGTTTTGCCTTGTGTTTCAGGAACTCGGAAGAATGTGAAGACCAGAAAGAAGACGAGGAGAAAAGCAAAGATGAGAAAAACGTATGGACCACACAGGTTCTGCAGTAAAGAGAAATTGAATGTAATGGATTTATAGCAGGTTTTAATGCCGTAAGTAAACCATTGCTAGCGAAAAAAGTTGTTTCCTGTACACTTACAGCAACATACTGGAAGCCCATGCCAACGATGAAGTTGGCAGTCCAGTTGGAGCAGCCTGCTACTGCCATAGCTGCTGGTCTGGGACCTTGTGAGAAGAGTTCAGCCACAAAGAACCAAGGGATAGGCCCTGGCCCCACTTCAAAGAAGCCAACAAAACCAAAAATGGCCATCGTGCTAAGGTAGCTCATTGATGGCACAGTCTCCTGTGAACAAAGACAACACAAGTAAGATTAACTCAGAGAGCATTCACTGACTGCTAATTTTACAACCAGTTTCTGCATGATAATTTCTCAAGTAGTCTGTAGTGTAGAAACTGATTTTCTCTAAATTGTGAATTTTTTTTCAGTAACTGTTTATTGATGCACAACATCATGGTAAATCTATAAAGAAAAAAAATATATTGAAAATTACCAGACTGACCAGTAATGCGAGGGCAATTGTCATGATGATGGCACAGATACACATTCCAGCAAGTCCAAGCATGTGGAGTGTCCGGCGGCCCATACGCTCGACTAGGAAAAGCTGTTGATTGGACAAGTGAGTGATAGACATATAACGATGTAGTTTGGCTTGGTTTATGCTAATAATGTAATTTAGACGGTTTGATTTTTGTCATTTATATAAAATAATTCCACTTCTTGCAAATATTAAGACAAAAAAAACTTTTTTGCAATGTTACATTTTAGCCAAAAATGATCTGCTCAACAATATCTGTTCTATATTTAAGGGACACTGTTAAGTGTCAATTAAGGCTAATTTGCCATCTCATCTTGTTAGTCCCTCTTTAAAGATTCATGAGATCTGTTTTTTACATACCGAGACTATAGTAAAAGCACAGTTGACAGCTCCAGCACCTATGGTGGCATACACTGGACTTTCCACCCCAGCCTTCTTGAAGATATCAGTTGAATAATAGAAGATCTGAGCAGTGGGGAAAACAAAGAGCAAGTGTGTGGAAAAACATGAAAAAATGGGTTCATTACTAAGGCATGCAGAAAACAACTTGCAAGGACTCCATTGTAATCTCTGATGTAAAATCCAGATCATATATTTTAATTTACCATTCTGAGAATATTCTCACTGCCATAAACTAAAAATGTATTAAAAGTTCTGCTTAATCACCATAAATGATTACAAGGTTCATGTTGAATATACTCTGACAGATACAGTAATACTTTAATACAGTTAATACATTTTTTTTTACATAAACACTTTATTGTTGTGCCACCATATCAGCAAGAGTCAATGAAGCAATTTTAGAGAACTAATTCAGTTATTGAAGCAAAGCTAGTTGAACCTTTTAGCAGAGCTGCTTTTAGCTTTTTATATAAACCTTTGAGCAGTAATCTCAGTTTATCTGTTTCTTTCCTAGTTGATTAACTGAGCACATCTGCACCACTCACAGCATTAATGCCTGACAGCTGCTGAGAGAGTTGCAGCAGGATAGAAATGATGATGGGCTGCTGGTACAGAGGAGAGCGAAAGAGCTCAGCAGTGGATACTTTTCTCTCCATGTCCATCTTCCTCTTTTCCTCTTTCATTTCAGCCAAGTCTTCACTGACCTCTAGACGGCCAGTCAGACGCCGCAAAGCTAAAGAAGTGAGAAAATAGGAAAGCTGAAGTATTTAGTGTGTGTGTGTGTGTGTGTGTGTGTGTGTTTATCAATTAAAATTATATTGGATTATAATAAAAGTGCATACTAACTGATTTTGAACAATATTTATAAAAAATGTAACATATAAAATGTACATATAAAATAATAAAACAATACTTTTTAAACAAACATTTATTTACAATTATTTTTTGTACACAATTGTAAATTATTATAATTATAAATTATGATCTGCCAGTGGTTAAGTAGTATTGATTTATTTCCCAGTGGTAGTTGACTGTCTATCGCTAGGTTCAATGAGCAGACATAACTTTTATTTGTACGATTTATATGCATGTTATGACATGACATGAAGGTTAAACAAAAGGGAAGGATTGTTCAAATGTTCAGACATCTTAAACATTTTGTATGGCACACTGCTCCTGTACGCCTTCTCAAGGTGCAGTGTTGTGTAGTATGACACACCGCTCTTTGCATGGTGCTCTTGGCAGCGAATAATATAGAGGAATCGCGGGCTCTCAGGACAGAAAGGCAATAGTGTCATCTGCAGGACTGTAGGGAGTACGGTAACACCCAGCAGCACCGGCCACAGCTGCTCACTGCCCAACAGGGACTCGAGTCCTAAGATCTGAAGAGAATAGTAATGAAAAATTAGCGAAAAGGGAAAATAAAAAATATTGGGAAAATAATATTGATAATGAAATAATAGAGGACTGAAGACTGGTCACTGTAATTACTGTAATTATTGCTGCCATAAAGTACTGAGTCCAAAAAGGAAAATGAAAAACAAAAATTAAAATTAAAAAAAAAAAAAACAGTTTGAATGAACATAAATTAATTTAAGATGCTGTAAGATTTGATATCAAACAAATCAACGTTTAAATAAATCAATATTTGATAGCAACATTTATTAAAAAACACATTTTTCCATCTTAAAAATATAATTTATAAAATATGCTCTCAGTGTCAGAATGCCAAAAAAGTAGATTCATGCATTCATGACCTCAAGACTAGATTATTGTTATGGGTGGTTGCCCTGCAGGCTTAATAAACTCCAGCTGATCCGAAATGCAATATCTAGAGAACCAGGCTAATATGGTCATATTTCCTGATTCTAGTAATATTTTATCTAATAACACTGCCTGTATGTGATTACTTATAAAGTCCTGAGTTTAGCTCCACAGTACTTAAACGAGCTCTTATCACAATATAATCCTTCAGGTCCATCGAATCTCAAAATTCTGGACAGCTGAAAATACCTAAAATATTGAAATCGACTGCGGGCGGCAGATCATTTTTCTTATTTAGTGTCAAAACTCTAGTTTTCCTAACATTGTACAGGAGGCAGGCATACCCTGTCAGTTTAAATCTAGATCAAAAGACCCATCTCTTTAACCTGGCATACACATACCATTAACACACTTACCATAACATTATCACTTTTCAATAATTCATATCATTTAAAGGATTGTTAGGCTGCATAAATTAGGCCAACTGGAATCGGGAATACTTAACACCAATGTAACGTCCAATGTACTTGTTACATCATTACTGGAATAGCATCTACACTAATATTAGTTTGTCTGTCTCATTCTTATTCCAAGGTTACCGTAGTCACTGGGATCCGCATCTTATCCAGACCAGATGGTGGATCAGCACCTAGAGACGACCACAACAGCCCTCTCTAATTCTGTCTCCAGTGGAATCTGGGTTCCTTGCCATTGTCACCTTTTTGCCTTACTTAGTTGAGGACACGTAATATTTGAAAATATTATTAATGTGACTGCACAGACACCATTGAATGAGAACTGAACTGAGCTGGATGATGACATCACTGTTCTCCCCTGAGCTGCTTTATAGATGAATTGAAATCATGCCATAATTGATGAACTTTACACAGTTATTGGAACCAAACTAAATCAATTAACTGATTTCAACTGAATAATGACTGATTACTATTGTGTTTTAGAGCTTCTTTACAGCAGAATTAAATTCTGTTTGCATCGATTCATTATGTTTCTGTTTATCACTTTAAAGCTGCTTTGAAACAATTTGTATTGTGTAAAATGCTATATAAATAAAGGTGGTTTTACTCTACCTGGGCCATAAGAATGCCAGTGACGATGGCCAGCTGGTGCAGAGTGCCCAAAGCTCCTCTTAGAGTGGTAGGGGCGATCTCACCGACATACAAGGGCACCAATCCCGACGCCAATCCTTATGAAGAAAACAGTAATACAATAATATTGTGAAATATTATTACAGTTTAATATAACTTTTTTCTATTTTAGTTTTAAAATGCAGCTTATTCCTTTGATGAAAAAGCTGACTTTTCAGCAGCCATTCAGTATGGCGTTCCTTCATAAATCATCCCAATATGACTGTGTTAACTAATCTGTTCATCGTTATAAAAATATAATGTTCTTGTGTCAATGTTAATTAAATATAATATATTTTCTTGCCCACTTAGCTTTTATGTAAATGCATAAAAAATGTAGTGCCACAGAAACCAGGGTCCGTCAAAAACAAAGTAATCAGTGAATAACACTGACTGTATTGTTACAATGGCATCTGTCAGGGTGGGATATAACTGCATTAGGCAGCAAGTGAACAGTAATTTTTTTTAAAGAAGGACCAGTATCAGGGTCATCAGCACCCAAGTTTCACTGATGCATGTGGGGAGCAAAGGCTAGCCCATGGTCTGATCAAGCAGAAAAGCTATTGTTGCTCATATTGCTGAAAAACTAGATAGGTCACACAGAGCACTGCAACTTGCTGTGTACAGGGATGCGTAGCCACAGATCAGTCAGAATGCCCATGATGCCACCACTGAAAATACCTACATGTGAGCATCAGAACTGGACAATGGAGTAATGGAAGAAGATTGCCTGGTCTGATGAATCATGTTTTCTTTTAGATCAGACATGCGTGTATGTAATTTACTTGGGTTGG
Source organism: Tor tambroides (assembly GCA_021397915.2). Taxonomy (NCBI): domain Eukaryota; kingdom Metazoa; phylum Chordata; class Actinopteri; order Cypriniformes; family Cyprinidae; genus Tor; species Tor tambroides. Next base: position 10,170 of record JAFVLL020009333.1, read on the forward strand.
CAGAGGCAGTGATGTGGTCAATGTTCTGCTGGGAAACCTTGGGTCCTAGCATTCCTGTGGATATTACTTTGACAAATATCACCTACCTAAAGATTCTTGCAAACTACATATACCCCTTCATGGCAATGGTGTTCCCTGATGGTAGTGGCCTCTTTCAGCAGTATAATGCACCCTGCCACATTGCAAAAATTGTAAAAGGTGTTGCCTTGGCCTCCAAATTCCTCAGATCTCAATCTGATGGAGCAACAGATCTGGGGCCTCATTTATAAAATGTTGCGCAGAAACCATCCTAAATTTGATCTTACGATCATTTCTCAGATATGCGTACGTGCGATTCATAGAATGAACGTACGAACAGAAAACGGGCGTACGCGTCTCTTTCAGATGTGAAATCTATGAATCGCAAATGATCTTGAACTTGCACGCAATTGAATGGCTTAAGCTCTCTGCCTTGTAAACGACTCCTAATTAACATCATTAAAATATAAAATATCACCAATCATCATAATTTAGAACAGCGAGCTGCAAGAACAGCTTATATTTAAAAAAAAACAAAAAAAAAA
>JAFVLL020009335.1:0-38551 GCA_021397915.2 Tor tambroides
AATAGCATATTATTTGTACATCTACCAGTATTTTACAATTCAAGAATAGTTTTTAAATAAAATAATTATCTGTTTCCTTGAATTTAATATTGATTACTACATAAAAACATTAACAAATAAATAAACATACATAAAACATTAAAGAATGTGTCTGATTCATGAATGCAATTTATGAATCAAAGATTCGATTCAGTTGGAGAGTCGATTCTCAGCAGCAGTGTTTACTGTCAGCAGACCAACGGCTAGGCTTTTCCGTCTGATAAGGTGATCAGTTGCTTTTGTTTCTGTAGACGTGCTACTTATCGCACCGTTTTGTTGACTGAATGAACATATCCACGTTTTCTGCAATCAGATTACCGTATTTAAAGCAGAGATAGACACTAGCTCTGTAGCTAACGAGCATGTAGCAGATTAGCTGGCCAGTTAAACTCAGATATCCTTAATATTCTGCAGGCTAGAATATTTAATACTAGGACGATCACCACGATACAGAATGCATTTGTCCCTCACTTTGATATTCAAGGATTTAACAGCTGTTTTAACTGGCAGTTGCGCTGTTATATCTCATGCAGTGTTGTTAGCCTGCTTCAGTATTTGTTTACACAGATCTGCTGCTCTACACTGAGCTTGCAGATGATATGGATCCTGATAGTGTAAGATTTTATATAGTATGCAAATAGACAGGAGAGCGCTATAATTGCTTATATTGTTTATTTTGATATTGAGCATGCACGTTATGAAAAAAATATATTTGCAAGTGGCTTGCATAGGTCCCTCAATACCTAAAAGCTGTGTATATAAGGCATTTTTTTCCTGCACAAATTTATTATCACTGCAAGAGCAGACTCGGCAATTAGATCCTCATAATATTAGAAAATAATGACAAGCCTATTAGCCCAAATTTGTTAAATTACATGTATTATTCTACTACATGGGTAATTTACTCTCTCAATGAGTTTTAGATGAATATGTGTAAAATGTGTCAATCCCATGTGTAAATACAATATGTGTGTGTGTGTGTGTGTGTGTGTATTTTTGCCATCACTACAGTAAGCACAAACACCCACATGCCAATTAGATACCTAGTCACATGAGAGTGAAGTGGAGGCTAACCATAGCACCACATCTAGCTACTGCCTCCCACAGGACAGACCACTGTGACTCGGCCCCCCTCCTCGGTCAACCTCAGAGGGCCTTGCCACGAGATGCTGTTTTTTTTTTATGCTGTGTATGTAATCACAAGGCTGGTTACAATCTCTCTTTGTTAACCTCACCCACACAGGGCTGAACAAACAGACTGACACTGAAGAGCTCTCAGTAGCATCCACCTGGACGGACTTTCTGGTTTTCGACCCTTTGCAGGTGGGTAAAAATGTGTGGTTTTAGCATGACTGTGATATTAAAGCGTATTTGAAAATTGAGAATGTTGCATGCACTTACAGAATTTAATATAACTTGTTTTTAATGCACGTGTGCAGTGGATAAGCTGCAGCCGCAGTGTTTTCTGAAAACTGTTTAGAGAAAATGTGACTTTAAGTGCAAAATATATATACATATAACATTTTCATTGTCACATCTTTCTTCTTAACATTTCCACTTGTTTAGACCAGATGTTTTTGATCTGGGGTTCAGGGACCCCCAGGGGGCTGCAAAGGAGCGTTAGGGGGTCCATGGAAAAGTTTAGAGAAAAATAATGTCAAAAATTAAAAATAATTAGTAATAACAAGTTTAAAATTAAAAACTTGTTTAAAACAAATCAATAAAAAAATGGATTGTGATTAAATGAATTAAAAAAACATTCAATTAAAATAATTAAATATTAAACATATCTAACAGTAGAGTACTATAAGAAATTAATCGTGTGTAATAATGTAACTTATCGACTTATTTATTTTAAACAATATTTTAGACATACTTGTAATATTTAATTTTTCACACTATAAAATGGGTTTTTATACAAGAATGCCTTTGAACATTAGGATTGGGTTTCCTCATACAAGGAGGATCATATTTGGGGGTCCGTGGCATCTAAAAGATTGAAAATGTTTTAAACAGTTGTCGTTTTAAACAACGATCAATAATTGTTACATTAGTCGAGCTCACACAAGGCTTTTCGTCAGACTTCACAGCTGCAGCGTCTTTAATTAGAGAGCTCAGGTGGAGAAAGATGCTGTTGGGCTCAGGGAGATGCCAGTGTGTGTCGGGCCCTGCTGAGCTGCTGAAACCGCTGAGAATAGAGCTCAGCATGCACTTTATCACTCAAATGAAAGTGGTCCCTTACTGCTATGCTCTTTTAGTTAGTTTTATTGATGGCCGTGTGTTTGGGCTAGATATTCTCTGCTATTATATTGTTGTTTTTTTGCTATTTTTCCTCCATGTGTCCCTCCTCTTCCTCCTGGTCTGTGCAGGATAGCGGATCAGGTCTTGAAACATGAGCTCTGTGGCAGTGTTGACTCAGGAGAGTTTTGCGGAGCACCGCAGTGGCTTGAAGGACGTTGAGATCACAGGTATGACGACTGTGGCAAAATTGGGGTGAAACTATTTTTCTACATGATCCATACGTTTAGTAATTTTTTTGTACCACAATTCATTGCATGTCTAATGGCAGGAATAGATAACAGATGTAACAGTGAATTAAAAAAAACAATATGCAAATACATTAGTAGTAGCAGCAAAGATTATGTATACTAATGAGTTTTAAAGCTAGTATTAAGGCCCGTTCACACCGAGAATGATAACTATATTAGCCTCCACACCAGCAGACGATATCGTCTGTTTATTCTAAGTGAACGCTCGTCTGCTGCTTTAAATTCTCAAGCTTATTATGGCAGGATTGATTCTGATTGGGTGTCAATGTTTTTATCATTCATCAGCTGGAAAAAAATCGTTCTGAAAGTGATTCCAACGATATCGTTTCTCTGTGCCTTTATCGTTATAGCTGTGGTGTGGACTCTGCTATTCTTTAAGATTGAGAACGATTTTTAGAACTATGTCTTTATCATTTTCTGTATAGTTATCATTCTTGATGTCAACAGGCCTTTAGACACATCTCTTTGTTTTTGAACACTGATGCTGAACACTCGTGCTGTTTACTAGTTGTCAGTGTGTCACAATGGTTTTTGACAGTGACAGCAGAGCTGTTATCTGAATGTGTGTGTGTGTGTGTGTGTGTGTGTGTGTGAAGCATTCTGCTGTAGCATATGTCTTCATGCAACATTATGGTAAATAGTGTCTCTTTGAAAAAGAAATATTGGGAATTATAATATAATGTAATATAGTATAATATGGTCACACTTTATTTTAAGGTCCAATTCTCACTATTAACAAACCATTAACAATGACTTTTGCCTCAGTAAACTCCTGATTTGCTGCTTATTAATAGTTATTAAGGCAGTTGTTAAATTTAGGTATTGGGCAGGATTAGGGATGTAGAATATTGTTAATGCAGAATATGTGCTTTATAAGTACTAATACATAGCCACTGTGTTAATAATAGGCATGCTAGTAAGCAACTAGTTAACCGTGAGAATTGGTTTATGCAATTGGACTATGCAATATTATATTATTAATATAATGTAATATAATAATCAGTCTCATTCATAATTATCAGTCTTAAATTAATATAATTGATGTGCCCCTGTTGGTGAAGTAAACTGAACAACTAAGATGTACAAAAAAGAAAAAATGCGTCAGTATTTTCAATAATTGTTTATACGGTTGGTATTTCTTTGTTCTGGGTGACACTGGTTGATTGTCTTTATAAAGCATCATAGTGTTATTATCAAAATAATGCAAAGAAAATTTGTTGTGTACATTTTACAATTCCTTTTCTTATTGACTGTGATTAGGTAGTGTGCCAGAAGATGAAGCATATATACCCACCTATCTGGAGGCCTTTCCGCCTTTACCAGACAAGGGCACTCCAGGTGAGAAGACAGGTGAGCCGGCAGGTGCCTGGAGCAAAATCCGACCCATCAAAGCCTCTGTCATCACTCAGGTAACATATATAATCATCCATAGAAGGTTTATACAGTGTGATTAAACTGCACTGTATCTTTTCAGTATTATTGAGCGTCTGCCACACTTTTTCTACTTCTCTTTGCACCTTTAGGTGTTCCACGTTCCTTTGGAAGAGCGGCGGTATAAAGACAACAGTCAGTTTGGTGAAGGTGAGGAGGCGAAAGTGTGCTTGGATATCATGCAGAAGACCGGGGCACATATCGAACTCTCTCTTGCCAAGGACCAAGGCCTCTCCATCATGGTGACTGGAAAACTGGATTCGGTTATGAAAGCGAGGAAGGAGATTGTGGCCCGGCTGCAGACTCAGGTGCTTGTTTGAGTCTTGCACTTCTTATTCCATTCATTTTACTGTGTGTTAAAAGTTATATTTTAATGCTAAACTTCTCAGGCGTCAGCGACTGTGCTTATTCCGAAAGAACATCATCGATTTGTGATCGGAAAGAACGGGGAGAAGTTGCAGGAGCTGGAGCTGAAAACAGCCACCAAGATCGCCATCCCCCGCTCTGATGATCCCAACGCCAATATCCGTATCACTGGCACCAAGGAAGGCATTGAGAAAGCTCGCCATGAAATCCAGCTCATCTCTGCTGAGCAGGTAACCATCGAAGATAGATGAGATGAGATGAGATGAGGTTTTGTTTCATTTGTAATTCAGCCTTATTATGACCTCACTGTTTGCTTTAGGATAAGCGTGCCGTGGAACGTTTGTCTTTTGAGAAGGCTTTTCATCCATTCATCGCTGGTGCATATAATCGACTCGTTCAAGAGCTTAGTCAAGAGACTGGAGCTCGTATTAGCATCCCGCCACCCAGCATACCCAAAGATGAGATTGTCATTACTGGCGAGAAGGAGGCAGTTGCCATGGCGATTGCCCGCATCCGGGCCATCTATGAAGAGAAGGTGATTCAAAATTACACTGTTGTTCATAATTTTTGGTTATTGTTTTTTATTTTTTATTTTTTTAATAAAAAAATGAATACCTTTATTCACCAAGGGTGCATTAAATTGATCAGAAATGACAATAAAGACATTTATAATTAGTGGTCGACCGATATTGGTTTTTTGACAGCCGATGCCGATATTCTTATCTGATAGAAAGCAGGGTGGCCGATGTCCAATATAATTGTATTTATTTTAATTAAAATGGATTAAAAAATAAATTTGTAAAATAAACATAGGCTGCTTATACTTTAGATGACAAAGTATTTTTCACAAATAAATAAATATTTAATAAAAATATAATTTAAAAGGAAGTAAACACTGTAACCAACAGAGCACTCAGTATTCTGGGAAGTTTGTGTCCATTGGGAATCATATTTTTTCAAATAAAGCAAAGGGAACACTCATTTTACATACAGCACACAGTGAAAATGACATGAATATGACAGTGGGCAAATGCTTTCTATTACTAATAATATAAAAGCAATTGTTATAATACTTTTTTGTATACATTATAATCCCTTTGTTTAACAGTTCTATCTGATTATTAGACAGACTTCTTCTATCCGTATTAGACAGAACTGTCATTAACAATGACGGCGAACAAGGAGAATGTGAGGACCATACATATCTATGGTGAGCACTGTGTGCTCAGGCGCTCCTGTTATCGGCGCCGTCAAAATAAAAGTCCTGCCTCGAGCGCATCGGCCGATACCAATATTTGAAAAATGCGATATATCGGTTGATCACTATTTATAATGTAACAAAAAATCTGTTTTAAATAAATGCTGCTCTTTTGAACTTTTTATTATTCAGAAACCTAAATAAATTAACACGGTGTCTACAAAAATAATAAAGGGGGCCTATTATGCTCCTTTTTACAAGATGAGTCTCAGGTGTGCTCAGAATTTGTCTATGAAGTTTCAGCTCAAAATACCCCACAAATCATTTATTATATCATTTTGAAAATGGCTGATTTGAGTACAAGCAGAAACATGCTGTTTTCTTGAATGCCTCTTTAAATGCAAATGAGCTGCTGCCCCCCGCCCCCTTTTCCAGAATAGGGCTGTGCCTTTACAGCTCGTTCCTCAGATACTCTGCTAAAAAAAAACGTCTGTTTGGTTTTTATTATCATGTCTATTGCGATGAAATCATGCATTTTAAACCATATTAGTTTACACTTTGGTTTTCTGAGCGCACACATCCGAAGCACGTGCACAGAATGCGGCTGTCACACAGCATGTGAGTACTTAACTAAGTTCTCTTTCATGTCTTATTGCGATTAAACTGTCAAATATACACAATTTTATGTTAAAAACATACACAAGTTACAAAAACACAGTCAGTTATGTTTGTGAAGGTAAACAGCTGGGAAAGAAATTGCATGTTTATATTATATCTGTGTGGCAGCAGCGAAATATACAGTAAATAAATCAATAAATCCACTGCTCTCTTGTCTCCTCTGAGGCTGGGACTCTGAATAGTGTTCTTTGCTTGTCAGTACAGCCAAAGACGGAACAGTTAACATGCTTTGCTCGAACGTTTGCCATGGCGTTAGAACTGGTACACCGTTGTCGCTTGTGAAAACACAATGGCAGCGCCGTGGGTGGAAACTTGCAGATTAAAGGGCGGTAATATTATAATAAGATACATCACAAAATCTGAGCATCTCCTTTTTTCACAAGCTTGCAGTGTAAAGCTTAGTTGAAGAAGAACTTGGTTGTTCTTTTTCACATTTTCTGGGTTGGTAGATGCACTGGGGACCTGTATATAACACTGAAAATGTCAGATTTTCATGATATGTCACCTTTAAGCAGCACAACTTTTAACATTTATAAAATTAAGGAATGTTTTTTGAGTACCAAATCAGAAAATTGAAGAAGAATGATTTCTGAAGGATCATTTGAGATTAAAGACTAGAGTAATGGCTGCTGAAAATTCAGCTTTGCCGTTACGGGAATAAATTACATTTTAAAATATATGCAAAAAGGAAGCTGTTATTTAAAAATTATAATAATATTTCACAGTATTACTGTTTTTACTGTATTTTTGATCAAATAAATGCAGCCTTAGTGAGCATAAGAAACTTTGTGTACACAAAGCCTTGTGAAATTTCCTGACCTATTTCTTAATATTCACAAGCAGAAACGAAAAACAACCACAATCTCAGTGGAGGTGAAAAAGTCACAACATAAGTACATAGTAGGCCCCAAGGGCAACACCCTGCAGGAGATCCTGGAGAACACGGGGGTGTCTGTGGAGATGCCCCCTCTGGACTCTGCATCCGAGACCATCATCCTCAGAGGAGAACCAGATAAGCTGGGTCCGGCTCTTACGCAGGTGTACGCCAAGGTCAGTTGTTTTGGCATTTTTTGACCTTTATTTTCAACAGAATGCATGCAAAAGGCAGATTTTCACTTGCCACTTGTGTGTTTTGCAGGCTAAAAGTGTGATAGTGGTGGAGGTGATTGCTCCGGCTTGGCTCCATCGTTTCATCATTGGCAAAAAAGGACAAAACATAAGTCGCATTACTCAGCAGCTGCCTAAGGTATAGAAAATTTAAATGAGAAGTCTCCCTCATGTTGTTCCAAAACCGTAAGAACTATGATCATCTTTGGAACACAAATTAAGATATTTTGAAATCTGAGAGCTCTCTGACCCTCCATAGACAGCAAGGGTCCTACCACGTTCAAGACCCAGAAAGGTGACCCATAAAAGAAGAAATCGTTGAATAAAGTCATTATTTTTGTTTTCTTTGCACACAAAACGTATTCTCATAGCTTCATAAAATTAAGATTGAACCACTGATGTCACATGAACTATTTTATCGATTTCCTTACTACCTTTCTGGGCCTTGAACGTGGTAGTTGCGTTACGGTCTATGCAGGGCCAGAAAGCTCTCGGATTTCATCAAAAATATATTAATTTGTGTTCCGAAGAAACACAAACACAAATTTGTGTTCTTATGGGTTTGGAACGACATGAGGATGAATAATTAATGACAGAATTTTCATTTTTGGGTGAACTATCCCTTTAAAGCCTAAATACAATCACCAGAAGTATAAAGCTAATGTACAGGCTATAAACGTCATCACCACCAAGCTTCTGTGAACCTTTTCAAACTTTATTTAAAATCTTCAAGTTTGAAAGTTTGAATTAGATTAGTTTTCAAGAGTGCAAGTATAAATACAACGAGACTGTAAAAGCAGACTAGTGAGTAGATGAGTTTACCTGTGTAGTGTGATGTTTTTTGATGTCCCAGTTAACCTCTGTAGTCCGTTTAAGCCACTTGTTAGCAACCACCGTTTTCAAGATGCATAAAAGCTTAAAAAATCATGGTAATATTGTTATGTTTTATTTCCTAGAATAAAATGTGAAAATAACTTGTGTTAACCACATTTCAGGCATTTAACCGGCTGTTTGTCATCATCAGGTGCATATAGAGTTTACTGATGGAGAGGAACGGATCAGTCTGGAGGGACCAACGGAGGAGGTAGAACAAGCTCAGGCTCAGATACAGGAGATCATCAAAGACCTAGTAAGAGAACCCTCAAATGTCTTTTTGCTGTTGTTTTTAAAATGAAGAGATAACGGAATAAAAATATGGGAAATTTGGTTGCTAAAACAGGTTGCTTCATATCTTATAACTGTAAGATTTCAATTATGGTTTGCGCCTCAGGTTTCTGCGTTTGTGGAATATAAACAGTTTAGGTATAGTCCTCAAGTATTTTATTTTCCTCCCTCCAGATGGCAAGAATGGACTATGCAGAGATTAACATTGACCAGCGTTTCCACAGACATCTCATTGGCAAAAACGGGGCCAACAGTAAGTTTAAACCCTTCCTGACGTGTTAAATCTTAAACTTTAGTCAGTGTGGGATGCCTGGATAGAAACAGAGCTCATAGCACAGATAGAAAAGTGATGTTTGAATAGGCAAATAATTGTGGTTTTACACATTATTTGATTACAAGCAGCGCACAATGTCAGTATGCAACAGTTGCAAATGTACATCTCCCTCTCTATTTAAATATAATATTTCATGTGTTGTCATTACCACAGAACCTGAGAAAAATGAATGACTGTGTTGCACACTGAATCTAATTCTGACACTTTGAGTTATCCATAATATATTTATTACAGTAAAGTTGATTTGATCAATGAACAGTGCAGATGAATGAAAGAGCAGATAAATGAATTATTGGTGCTTTTCCCAGTAAATCGGATAAAGGAGCAGTATAAGGTATCAGTAAGGATTCCTCAGGACTCGGAGCGCTGTGGGCTGGTTCGTATCGAGGGCGATCCTCAGGGAGTACAGCTCGCTCGCAAGGAACTGATGGACATGGCCTTGCGCATGGTGAGACGTTCTATATGGAAATCACAAGAGCACTCTGCATATGAGATTAGGAACCTGTCTGGCACATTTGCCTGCATGGTTTAAGATTTGTCATTTTCTGGCATCTTTAGGAAAATGAACGCACGAAAGACCTGATAATAGAGCAGAAGTTTCACCGCACTATCATTGGGCAGAAAGGAGAGAAGATCAAAGAAGTACGGGACAAGTTCCCTGAGGTACTCACAGCTTCATTTTGTAAAATGCAGCAACATCTATATTCTGCTGCACATTTTTTATATCATTACATGAGCGATGATTTCACACAGATGGCTTCATTTTCACAGGTCATTATCATCTTTCCAGACCAGCAACAGAAAAGTGACATAGTACAGCTCAGAGGGCCTAAAAACGAAGTGGAGAAATGTGCGAAGTTTCTGCAGAAACTCATCGCTGAGCTGGTACAAGAGTAATTTCATCTAGCTTCCTTCCTGCTCTCAGATAACATTTGCATTGTGACTAATACAAGGTCAAAGAAAGAGCAGCTATTATGTGCTCAGACAGCTATGAAATTATCATACTCAGCCTACAGATGACAATTTCTTGCAATGCTGTTAAGGCACTTTTTCAGTTTTAAAGTAAAACATCTGAGAAGTTGTCAACTCTTTGAATGACATTAAGGTTTAGATATTTTTATATTATATTTTTAATTCTATGTTCATGTTATTAGGTTGAGAGCAGCTTCTCAATTTCTGTACCCATCCACAAGCAGTTCCACAAAAACATCATTGGCAAAGGAGGTGCCAACATCAAAAAGGTGAGGGCACAAAGTCTGCCATTTTATTTAGATTTGTAAAAATAGTGTCTCTTTTTTTGCTTTGCTCCTTTATTATTTTACCTTTATTTCAAATACCGAAAATTTTGGTTTTACTTAACAATAACAGCACTGGTTCATAGTGAGAAAAATGACAAAAATAGGACCATAAAAGCTCTGAGAGCATTGGTGTATGATGCCAATGGAAAACACATTTCCATTTTTGGGAGATTAACTGCTATTTAAATATTGTGTTAATGTTATTGTTTTTTTCAATGAGAGAAATTGTTGCTGTGTAAATCTATATAGATACGTGAGGAGACCAACACCAAGATTGATCTCCCAACGGAAAACAGCAACTCTGAAATGATTGTAATAACTGGCAAGAAGAGCAGCTGTGAAGCCGCACGAGATCGGATTCTTGCCATTCAGAAAGAGCTGGTGAGAGAAACGGGATGCTAGAAAATGTATTATAGGTGTAATTCCCAGTGCTCTTAGTTTTTCTTCTCTCACACATTCTCGCTTAATCTTTCAATTCTCCCAGGCCAACCTGAAGGAGGCTGAGGTTTCCATCCCAGCCAAACTGCACAACTCTCTGATTGGATCCAAGGGCAGTCTGGTGCGCTCTGTGATGGAAGAGTGTGGGGGTGTTCACATCCACTTCCCTGCGGAGGGCTCAGGGTTGGACAAGGTCACTATCCGAGGTCCTGCAGAGGAGGTGGAGAGAGCCAGGAGACAACTGCTGCAGTTGGCGGAGGAGAAGGTGAGTAATGAGATGAAGATTTAAAGCAGAAAACGAAAAAAGACAGCAGTGCAGAAAACACTGTTAGAATTTTCATAATCGCATTACTAATTTGAAATTTTGAATCATTTGTGTTTTGTCCACCAGCAAGTCAACAACTTCTCAGTGGAGCTTCAAGCCAAGTCAGAGTACCACAAGTTCCTGATAGGCAGAGGAGGAGCTAATATCCGACGGGTACGGGATCGAACCGGAGCACGAATCATCTTCCCATCACCAGATGAACCAGAACAGGAGCACATTACCATCATGGGTAAAGAGGAGGCTGTATGGCTTGCGCAGAAAGAGCTGGAGACCCTCATTAAAAATCTGGTATGACAAAAGAGAAAGTAAAATATTTGAGTTAGTGTTTCTTTGAATGCACTTCCTGCAGTTCATCTGTCCTTTCTTTTCAGGATGACGTGATAGAGGACAGTATGGTCGTGGACCCCCGGCATCACCGTCACTTCGTCTGTCGGAGAGGGCAGGTGTTGAGAGAGTTGGCGGAGGAATATGGCGGTGTAGCTGTTAGCTTCCCTCGCACGGGCACACATAGTGACAATATCACTCTCAAAGGACCCAGAGAGTGTGTTGACGCTGCTAAGAAACGCATTCAGGAAATCGTTCGAGATCTTGTGAGTTTCATATTTAATTCTTGTGTACATATTACAAGTAAATCCAGTGAAATCTTACTGATCCTAAACTTTTGAATGATAGTGTATGTTGTCTGCTTATAAAAGGAATCTCAGAGAAGAAACACTAATAACATGTTCATATATTCATACTATTATCCTTAACAATTACATACATATATACATATATACAAACACACACACAGTGGTGGCCAAAATTGTTAGAACACTTGGCAAATTTAAGAGGTTTCAGTTGTTTTTGTTGGCAGGAAGGGCATCCGGCGTAAAACGTGCCAAATCGGTTGTGCGGATCACTCCGCTGTCGCAACCCCTGATAAAGGGAGCAAGCCGAAGGAAGAGAGAGAGAGTTGTTTTTGTTGAATTGGCCATTATAATACCATCAAACAAACTATTGCCATAACTATCTGCAACAGAAAGAATCTGCTGGAACATTGAAAATAATGGACTGGCTCCCTTAAAGTCCGGACCTCAACCCCATCGAACAAATTTAGTTGTGCTCAGAGCAACCATCTGCATGTTTCATGAACATTATGAAATGAAATCAAGTTTTTGGAGGCAAAAAAGGTCAATATTTTGAGATCTGTCAGGTGTTTTAACAATTTTGGCCACCACTGTATGTATGTATGTATGTATGTATATATAGATAGATTGATTGATTGATTGATTGTCATTATCTGTTAATGTGTCATCAGGAGTCACAGGTGAATGTGGAGGTGTTAATTCCTCAGCGGCACCACAGAGCCATCATGGGACCCAAAGGCTGCAAAATACAACAAATTACACGGGAAAATGAAGTTCAGATCAAATTTCCAGACAGAGATGAGTCTGCAGGTCTCTTCCTTACACTCTCAGATTAGTTTTGACATTTTTTCATTCTATTAAATGATTCGACTAGAATATTTACAAGCTGTATTATTTCTTGTATGTATTTGTGGCTGGCAGCTCAGGAAGCTGCATCTCAAGAGAACGGGGATACGGACCTCATCCCTCGGAAGTGCGATATCATCACTGTGACGGGTCAAGCTGAAAAGTGCGAGCTGGCTCGTGCAGCTTTACTTGTAAGGAATTCTGGAAATTCTAGCTGTCCCTTTCTTCCTGTGATGGATTGGTTTTCATTCTCTTTATCCTATTTTTCCTTCCTTTTTGCATTCTAGGCCTTAGTTCCTGTGACAATTGATGTTAAGGTTTCCTATGACCTTCATCGTTACATCATAGGACAGAAAGGAGCTGGAATAAGGAAAATGATGGAGGACTATGAGGTAGAGACATATTGAATTGTACTTTGCACTACCATTCAAAATTTAGGGGTTACTAAGATTGTGTTTTTGAAAGAAGTGCTTACCAAGCTTGCATTTATTTGATCAAAAATACAGTAAAGATAGTAATATTATCAAATACTATTACAACTGTTTTCTATTTTAATAGAAATTCTATTTTACTTCAGTCTTTAGTGTCACAAGATCCTTCAGAAATCAATCTAATATGCTGATTGGTGCTCAAGAAACATTGTATATTATTATCAAAGTTGAAAACAGTTGTGCTGCTAAATATTCTTGTGTAAACCATGATACCATTTTTCAAGATTCTTTGATGAATAGACAGCATTTATTTGAATAGAAATCTTTTGTAATATTATAAATGTTTCTACTTTCACTTTTGATCAATTTAATGCATCCTTGCTGAATAAAAGTAGTAATTTCTTTAAAAACAAAAAAATCTTACTGACCCAAAAGTTTTGAATGCATAGGCATAAACAATCCAACTTGAATGAACTGAATTGAACAAAATCCTGTTAGTGGGACAGTACAGCCAGAAATGAAAATCCTGTCATGAATTACATCACCCTCATTTTATTTTCTTCCGTAGAACAAAAAAGAATATGTTTAGAATAATGTCCAAGCTGCTATTTTCCATACAGCAGCAGTTGACCACAGTCTGTAAAAAACAAATTGCATCTGCCTTTGTGTTTAATGGAAGAAAGTCCAAATGATGAGTGAATGTTAATGTGTCTGGATGTACTGTGCTATATAGGTCAACATTTGGGTTCCTCAGCCTGAGCAACAGTCAGATACCATAAAGATCACAGGACAGGTGGCCAGTGTGGAGCGGGCCAAACAGGGACTGCTGGAGAGAGTCAAGGAGCTGCAGGCGGAGCAGGAAGATCGGGTACAACCTCTGCTCAAAACCACTCTGCTGACATTAGACAACATGCTATGTACATCCATACACAACCTGAGATTTACTTCTTGAAATAGGATATATTCTTCTTTCTTGTCTGTTTGTAGGCTTTACGGAGCTATAAAGTGACGCTCTCAGTAGACCCCAAATATCACCCCAAAATTATAGGCCGCAAAGGAGCTGTCATCTCTCAAATACGCAAAGACTACGATGTCAACGTGCAGTTCCCTGATAAGGGTGATGAGCAGCAGGTATGAAAGCAGATTGTTTTTGAAAGAGCATTTCCTCATTCTTTAACCCAGACTGGTTTAAAGCAGCTCATAGCATTCATACCTTTCATACCAGTAATCCTGTTTCTGTGTGTTTACCTGTCAGTCTTTCTTCACACGACTCTGTCTCCCTCTAGGATGTAATCGTGATCTCGGGTTATGAGAGGAATGCTAACGAGGCCAGGGCGGCTATAGAGCAGCTGGTGGCAGCGCTGCAGGATATGGTGAGCGAGGACATCCGGCTGGACCGGCGGGTCCACGCACGCATCATCGGAGCACGCGGCAAAGCCATTCGGAAACTCATGGAGGAGTTCAAAGTAAGAACACTTTGCATATTTGCCAATAGTAACAAAACTCTAGAACATCTAAATTAGTCATAATATTTAACATAATTATGATGATGATGATTTATTATAATTATTATATTTATTATTAGAAACTTTGGAGTACAATATTTAACATAATAATAATAATAATGGTCAATAACAATCATTATGATAATTATTAATTGTTATTATTATTAAAAAATAATCACCATCACCAATATTTAAGGTCATAATCATAATAGTAATTAATAATCAATATAATCAATAACAATCATTATGATAATTATTATTAACTGTTATTATTATTATTATTATTATTATTATTAAAAAATAATTACATCACCAATATTTAACATTATAAACAATAATAATATTAATAACGATAATGATGATCAATAACATCATTATAATATTTATTAATTATTATTAATATTATTATTATTATTACTATTTTAAATTATTGCCATCACCAGTATTTAACATCAGAATCATAATAATAATAATATTGATGATTATGATGATGATGATGATGATCAATAACAATCATTAAAGGTATTATTAACCATTATTATTATTATTATTATTATTATTATTGTTATGAAAAATTATTACCATCACTAATATTTTACATCATAATAATAATATTAATAATGATAATGATGATCAATAACATCATTATAATATTTATTAACTATTATTATTATTATTATTATTATTAAAAATAATTACAATCACCAATAAAAATATTAACTACTATTGTTATCGTTTTTTAAGTATCATAATTATCAATAATAATAACAATTTGTATTATTACTGTTATTTTGAAAACAATTACCATCATCAGTAATAATAATAATAATAATTAATAATTTAGAAAAAAATCATTTAAAACAAACTGTTTTATTAACTATATAACATCTCAAATTTGTAGTCATAATATTTATCATAGGGCTGGGCCATATATCGAACAATATGATCATGCGCATCTCGTCAGTAAAGCCGGTTCGGTGATTATCGGCGATTCATCTGCGATAATAAACTCGATATTGCGTAGCTTGTCAGTGATCTACGGCTCCGTGTATTAAATGCCGCTCCATTTGAAAGCAGGTGGAGATTTACCGCTAATCACGGAACCGGCTTTACTGACGAGATGCGCATGATCATATCGTTCGATATATGGCCCAGCCCTAATTTATCATTATAATATTAAAAAGTATAACAACAACAACAATATTTATAATAATAGTAGTCATATTTATAATAATAATTATAATAATAATAATAACTATTTTTATGACTTGTTGTTAGTACTAATTAATTAACTTAATAATAATGCTTAGGAAAAAACAATTAGTTATCAAAACATTTAGTAATATAAGTATTTAATAATAAAAAATACATATTAAAAATGTATAATTCAGCCAAATAATAGCTATATCTCATATTCGGTTCATGGGATCCTTAATTTTCTTCTTTATTTTAGGTTGACATACGGTTTCCTCAGCCAGGTTCTGAGGACCCGAGCAAGGTTACTGTAACTGGACTGCCGGAGAATGTTGATAACGCCATTGACCATCTACTTAACCTGGAAGAAGAATATGTGAGTCAGGAATCCATTGCAAATGTTTCTTACTAAACAGATATATTCCATCACTTGTGTTTTCCTTTCTTTTGGATCCTCGCTCACTCATCTTCCCTCTTAGATGTTGAGTGTCACAGAGACAGAGACTATGGCAGCTTATATGAAGCCTCCTTCAAAGACGATGGGGACAGGAGGAAATGACGAGGACAACAAAGCTCTAGCTAAAGGCTTTGTTGTGCGGGACGCCCCTTGGAATGCACAAGGCAACAAGGTTTAAAAGAATATGTTTACCACAGTAAACGCTTGATTTCCTGCTGTCACTATCATTGTCATATTAATGATTTCCTTTTTCTTCTTTTTGCAACATTCAGGCACCAGACATGAGCAGTGCCGAAGAGTTCCCCACGTTCGGATCTGGAATAGCACCGAAAAAGACATCTGCATGGGGACCCAAAAAGTGCTGAATGAAACAGATATGCTCACATCTCTGGCACTTGAGAACAAGAACATTCCATATTTTTGCTCTTGTCTTTCTCCTGGTGCTTTTAGTGCCCTTGGAGGAGTTACTTCTGTTCTCTCCTTCCTTTGCCTGAATAGTTCATTATCATTGGTGAATAAATGTTCCTCAACACTCCTCAACTGCCCGCAGGTGGTCACACATCAGTTCCTGTTGTGCCAGTCTGAAATCACAGAAACGGAACCTCAAGTAGCAGTTACCGTCATTATCCTGTTGTTTTCTTGAGTTGGGTGACAAATGGCATTGAAGAACAAGGCAGATGTTTTTATTTCTTGGACTATTTATTGCAAGAGAACCCCTAGTTCACTGTGTATGAGTTCTTTTTTTAAGTCCTTGATGGTTTTTACTGTTCTTTTTATTGCTCTCTCTCTCTCTCTCTCTGTGTGTGTGTGTGTGTGTGTATGTGTGCGCGTGCGCGCGTGTGTGAGATCCAGCTAAATGCACTCGGTTTGTTGAGTTTTCACTATATACTGTAAGAGAGATGAAGGCTGGTCAATACTGAACTTTTTTCAAATATTTTTCTGTATTTATTAGTATATATATATATATATATACATGTCTGTTATTTATTGATTTTCTTCAGTGACTGAATATTCAAACTGATGGGTGTGGATGTTTTTGAAGCATAAAAAGCATTAGGTATTATTTTGCAGTTTGGTTTGTTTTGCTTCTGGGTATTATTGTGTGTGTGTGTGTGTGTGTGTGTGTGTGTGTGTGTTGTAGCTCATTTTCAAAAGAAGTGTGTGTTGTGTGATATACTTTGAATCTCAAAATGTTCAATTTGCTGTTTATATTTGAAGTATTTTTCACTTCGCCGTTGTCTTTAACTCCTCAAAAGTGCAGGAAATGAAGAGATTTGTGATTTAATTTCATAAGATTTACATTTTTCAACCAGAGCATACATGACAAACTCAAGATTTCAAATTAAAAGCCTCTTGAAAAGTTGTTTATTAACAGAAGATTTCAAAGTAAAATACTATAATTAAAGCAACTGTATGTGGTTTTGTGTATTTTTGAGACTTTGGAGCCCCCTACAGTTAAGTAAGTGGAATTCACTGTAAATATATCACTGTCGTAATTACAGTGGATTGCTATGCGATGATACCGTAAAGCAGTCTGCTCTTTTCGTGAAATTTCATACTCGTTCAACAAACTTTAAACTTACATCAGAAAACTAGTTTGGGGGAAGCTTGAGACAGAAACAGAAGACATTCGCCTTATTAGAAGTCAGTGTAGCAGCAATGGTTTTTCAAGGTAAAAAAAAAAAATTAAACTTACAGTTGCTTTAACACGAATGACAAACTCACACTCATGCAGATTGCTGGTTCTCAATTTGCACAAGTTTACTTCAAGGTGATGGGTGTAATTTTTTTAATGTTAAAATAATTAAAAGAATTTCTTAATATACAGAGAGCTGTAAACAGCCGTTCATATGTGGCTCTGTGGCGCTATCAATACATTTCCAAACATTGCTCTGTTTGTTTGAGCATCACAACCAGCCTGTTACAGTAACACTGACTTAACCAATGACATGAATTTGTTTGGATGCCTGATAATAGAAAGGGGAAGAATTGCATGAAACCTATTATTTTTTGCAATTCCTTATGGCGACGCTAGTGGCGCAGAAACTACACACTTCACCTTTAAATTTTGTTGTGTTTGACTGTGAGGGTCATTCCCTGTCCTGCTAGTTGAGTCTTGTGAGTCACTGTTGTATGTGGTGTGTGTGAAGGTATGCTAGTGTACATGGTTGAGTGAAGAACCATCTACAACCAACCGAAGAGAGACACTATCGGCCTTAAGAAGTTAATGCCATAGGATATTTTTACCAAGATTTGATGACATTGATATGCAACACTGCAATAACATGTCAATGACAGAACTTTCCTACTCCAAATAAAAAACCCATTCAAATAAAAGGAAATGTATTTTTGCTGTTCATTATTTCTCAAGTTTAACCAAAATGTCAAGTTGTACACTTAAGATCAAGAACATGTTTGATTAAAGAAAGACAAAATATAGATACATCAGTTCAAACATACAGAGGGAGAGCCCATTAATTTGAGCAAAAGTGACAGTAAAGACATTTACAATGTTGCAACAAATTCTTAGTTCTTTTGAACTTTATACTAATGGAAGAATCCTGGAAAAATGTGTCATAGTTTCCACAAAACATCTTAAGAAGCACAACAAGAAGCAGCACTGATAATAAGAAATGTTTCTTGAGCACTAAGCATGTTAAAATGATTTGTGAAAGAGTATGAGACACTGAAGACGAGTAATTGCTGATGAAATTTCAGCGTTTTTATCACAATTAAATTACATTTAAAAATTGAAATAGATAACTGTTATTTTACATTGCAATCATAATTTACATTACTATTTTTACTGTATCTTTGATCAAATAAATTCAGCCTTGGTGAGCATTAGACTTCTAAAACAAATTACAGACCCTAAACTTTTAAATAGTATATAAAAATTGTGGTCCAAAAACAAACTACTTAATTAGTGATGTTTATCTTTATCTATCTGAGTGTGTGTGTGTGTGTGTGAGAGAGAGAGAGAGATTTTTGAGATAATTTTTAATTGTCATAAAATTTCATGATTGAATTAATGGAAGACACAGACACTTTTTCCATGTTGTGCATAACTGTCTCTTTTTTGGATTTTTATTTTCTTACAAACCAGGAAGGTAATGTTAGTGTTATGTAACAGGCTGTACAACACAACGTAAAGACATAAAAATAACACAAACATAAACAAATAATACAAACAACTGAAAAGCAGCAATGGGCCGACATGAACCCTGTGTTTTCACATTTCTGATTTACATAGCAAGCGTTCATTCAGACATCGCCCTTGGCAATAAAGCGGGATTGCTAATGCAAAATGTACACTCAAGTATGTCATATTGGCAACAAAATTTAAAAAAAAAAAAAAAAACTCAAACAAATGGATAGAGATATGCCTTCACAGAGGGTACTGTAAGTCTAGATACAATCAAAAGAGTTGATTTTTTTTCATTTTTTTTCATTGTTTTTCCAGCAAGGGCTTACATTTGTGCAATCTTAATCATAAGAGAATACAAAAAATGGCAATATACCTAGCATAGAGTAAACAATCTATTAAAAACAAATCACATTCCCAGTGTAAACTCCAATTCTGGGGGTCAGGTATTCCAGTAGACGACTTTAATTCCCACAATTCCTCATGAGTCTAGGCACATCTACCTGATAGCTGAATAAACAGTCCTTCTTGTTGAATAGGATGTTGAACATAAACAGACCTTTCCATTCAGTTTTTGTACCTGCCAGCATTAATTTCAGAAACACTTACATCCTGGTTCTTACACTAAAAGTTTGTGAGTAAACAAATGGGCTCAACAGCACACGTTATTTCAGAACAGAAGATCAACTCAAACATAACCCTTGTGTAAACAACATCTAAAGCAGTGAAGCATTTTAAACATAAGACAAGAACTTCCACAGGTGACTGACCTTAAATAATGGGCAGCGAATGACGCAAAGACTACTAGGACGCACATTTGGCCAAAAAGGGACACACAAATACACATATAGCTTCTTAAACTCTCTTCTTCAGATATTTTAGTGCTTTGGGGGGCGAAATTCGGTTTATATGTATTCATCCAGTTAAACTATGTATGTTTATAAGAAATGTGAGTTCCACTCCATTGATGGTTAGTTATATGTGTATTCACACACATTTCTTGCCTTCTTGTCTTTATGTAGCCATTTTTATCCACTTTGCATTTGACTAAACACTGTTTGCTGTAATTTGTGAATAAATACACTGCTATAAGAACCAAATATAGAGCAGAATCTAGGGAAACAAGTAAACAAGGAAAGCGATGAAATAACAGTTTCTTCCTGATAAGGTGATTTTGCGGCATCCTTGAAACAGGTCTTGGTTATTTCCAGGTTGATTTGTCCGTTGCAAGTCTTAAGAAAAACATGAGTATAAATCCAGGGTTGTGCTATGAATTGGTGGTTTTGTGTTGCTTCAGTCCAGTTTTATTTCTGTGAGAACAACAGGCTCTCAAAGCAAAAACTGACGGGGTGATACATAGCTTTAGATGCATGAAGAGACCGAAAAAAATAATGGAGAGCCTGCCGAGTTAGTGAATTTAATGAGAAAGACTAAAAATCGCCCACCAGTGTCCGAAACATAAAGTGCAGGCAGTGTCTTTGTCTCTGGGGATTATCATTACCCTCCTTCAAAACAAAACAAACACAAAAGTATGTCTGAAACATGCAGAGATGAATGAGTTTGGGCAGCGAAACAATGCTTAATCCTCAATGCCTGAGGGGGGCTGCGCTCAAATTTGGTTCATAGCGAGGAAGATGATGCCGATATCCTTGCTCGAGTCTGTTTTTACTCTACCCGTATGAGCAGGCCATACAGAAGCGTGCCTCCTTTTTCCTTGGTGATCCATTCGATTTCTGTATTGCTGAATCGAGGATCAAGAGGCTCGCTGATTCCCAGTGAAGTCGGGCCCACTTTGTAGGAGCCTGGCCGCACGCACACCTGGAAGCCCACCTGGGCCTGGTGACAGCGGAGGGAACGTGGGTCTCGGAATCTGTGCAGAAAAGCAGAACTGTCATCGTTTTCAAATTCAATTTCTAGGCAATCATGTTATATATTCTCTCTGGTCTTTTTCTCTAGAAGCACTGCTGTTGACTTACTGCACTTTGGGGGCAAAGACCTCCAGGCCAGAGTAGCGCATGGTTGGAGAAAGCTGCACACGAGGAATCTCTCGCTCTGGGGCGCTGTTCTCCTCGGGCTCCCCGTAGCTGCCGTGACCCTCTGTCTTCACCGGGGACAAGGAGAAAATGGAGGACGATTCTGCTCATGGGAACACAGATAACTCAGCTCAGGTGTGCAGATCTATTCTAATTCACACATCCGTGCATTTCATTATCAGATCATTTGCTGTTTGTCTTTTTTGCCATAAGTAAACAAAACGATAATTCAAATCTTTTAAATGAAAAAGAACATGGGCTGAAAACCTGAACTAAACCTGCTGTTTTGAATACCAGAGACTATAGCAAATAATGCTATTTAACATACTGATGAGACATAATTAGATATTTTTTCTATAGTTTTCTCAAGTAATATAATACAATACATAACTATATAACAATATTAAAAAATAAATAAATCTGTAGCATTTATTTTAATATTTAATAAACTATCAAATAACAGTTTTGCTTATTATAAAAAAAATAGTATAAAAATTATAATTAAAAATTCTCTTTTTTTTTTTTTTTTTTGGTAAGATTCTTTTTTTGTTTTTGAAAGTGTCTTATGCTCACCCAGGCTGCATTTATTTAATCAGAAATACTGTACAAACAGCAATATTGTGCAATATTATTACAATTTAAAATAACTGTTTTCTATGATAATAGATTTTAAAATGTCATATATTTCCGTGATGGCAAAACTGAATATTCAGCAGCCGTTATTCCAGTTTTCAGTGTCACATGATCCTTCAGAAATCATTCTAATTTACTGATTCGGTGCTCAAGAAACATATAACTGTGGAAACATAATATTTTTGTGGAAACGATGTGTCAGCATTTGTTACAAAAACAATTCTATTTTAAATAATGTATTTACCATCATGTTCAACACAATTTAATTCAACTTCATACATCTTTGCTGAATTAATTAACTGAATTAAAAAACCCCATCTTTGAACGGTAGTGTATTATAATATTATATTTCCAAAGGACTAAATTAAGAATTATTTTAAATGATTAAAAAAAAAATAATAATTCTTAGTGGTTACCAACCTGACAAGAGTTGGTTGTGGTCCAGTATGCGTCTAAGTGAGCCGACACTAGTGCCATGGTACGCAATATGCCACTTCTTGAAGGCATTGGAGACTTCACAGTGGGTCCTGATCCTGTTAAAATACAGACAAGAGTTCATTTTAAGTACTTAATACTGCTAATTCTAAATAATTTGCACTTTTTCAGAGCTTGTATTAATAATAACTGACTGGAGTGCAAAGCGGCACCAGCCAAATGGCAGAGCGTAGTCTCTGGGAGGCTCCCCTCGCTTGTAATAGGCCTCATCACCCCTTAGTTTGTGACAGGACTCACAGTAACACAGGTTGTACTTAGCATCCTCATTAAAATAACCATCTGAAAAAGAGGACAGAGTGGGAGATGAAGAAAGCAAAATGTTCAGTCAATATACCGCCATAAACAATCAGAAAAACTGCTACTAATAGGTCCACATTGAATCTGTGGCCACAAAGGATTATTATTATGTGTGTGTGGTTTAATTCAGTTGTACCAGGCAGTGTGAGCAGTTCTTTGAATCTGGAACATAGCGCCTGGTACTCGCACGTCTTATTGGGGTTGACCTCTGGAGGAGGTGTCCAACAGACACTTTCCTTTATACCTGTCACAAACAGACGGAGAGTACACACGTGTTTAAAGCAGAGTCACACTACAGCCAATGTAAGACATGGGGTCAAAATCTCACGCACCATCCACCATATCAGCCTTCTCCATATCCCCTTGACAACGCATGTCTCCTCTCTCCCCGCCAACCACAGACACATGATTTGTTACTATAGTGACCTAAGAATACAACACCAACAAGAGAAAATCATTTCCTGTGCATCCAAACAAAGGTTTCATATAAAGAAGATTGTTGAAGCCTGATTATACAGTCTTAAGCACTGACCTGTTCACACTGACCATAAAGGTCAATAAGGGGGTAACAAGGGCTTGGGATGTCCTGGGCTGCTACGCCCTGATCCATGCCGTTAACAAACAGATGGAGGCAACCACTGCTGTCCACCAACAGCCCCAAAATGGTCCCTTCAGGACAGGTGTCCAGGTTAGGACCATAGTTTTCACAAATCTGAGGAAATGAGAGAGAATGAAGTCAGGTACTATTACTAATGCTGTAAAAATGAGAAGGAAATGGGATTTTAAAAATCAGGAAAGATGGAAAGAAAAGTTCAAAACGAATGAAAAACAAGCATGAAAGCAATGAAGTGAAATGAGAAAAGAAAACTAGGATGTGAAGATAAGGGAAAGAAGGATGAAAGAACCAAACAAAGGAAGTGACATCACCTTCAATGAGTTGTGAAAAACAGAGTCTCGTTGCAATAGCCAGACTGAGCGTTTAAGGCAGCAAGCTGTGGAAGGGAAGTTGAGGCGGTCTGGTGAATGACCAATCACACCCAGCGACAGGGAGGACGTCCATGATGGATTCAGACGGTCTATCTGAAACTGAGGAAGAACAACTATTAGCATCACACAGACTGTGTCTCTCACTTCCAAATACACTCACACAAACACACACCTGGAAGAGCTGCTGGCGCGGCAAAGCTTGAGCTGTGACCAAAAGACCCTGGTTGTAGCTGGACACCCGGGCGGCAGTCAGGTTCTGATTGGACAGCTGGATATTTTTTCCATGATTCTCCAAAAAAGTCATGACTGTGGGCACCAGGGCAGGCTCATTCTCAAACTGAGAGTTGAAAAACAAACAAACAAATACCAATAAAGCTTGACATTAGAATACAACCAATCAAGCTTTAAAATATGATGACACACCTCTCTGACAGGAGTGCTGTCCTCCTCTCCCTCGCTGCAGCTGTCGGGCGAGAGCGAGGGAGCTTTCACACTTTCCGAATCCTCAACTAACGTGGAGCTGACGATGGACACGGCTGTCACCTTTCCGTACAGGTCCAAAACAGCATACACGTTCTGAAACAAAAGTGGATGAGCAGACTGTACAACTGAAAAATTAGACATATTAACAGATATAGCAGCATACTCGTACCTTCGCCACTGCAGTGGCTGCTGGTCCCATGTCTTCTCCATCAATGAGGATGTGCATGGTATCGTCACTGCATCTTTTCACCCCGACGCGATTTCCCACCTATAGCAGAATGGAGGTGTTGAGGCTGATATACTCGTTCTTCGCTTAGGGGTAATAAGAAGTTTTATATATACCACTCTTCAGTGTATTCATGTGTCTGGCTCAATGGACTGAACAGAGGAAATGAACTGGAGAAGATTTCCATGTCAATGTCATGTTCCAGTCCAAAGTGTTTACCAGCTGGAGCAAACTTTTTAAAATTTTTGAATGTCACAAGAGTTGGTTGTTTGATTTCAAATGAAGTATATTGGGACCTTAAAGGAATAGTTCACCCAAAAATGAAAAATGTTATCATCATTTACTCACCCTCATGTCGTTCCAAACCTGTGTAAGTTTCTTACTTTGCCATCACATGAGTATATTACATTTTAATATGTATTAAAATAGAAAGGTTTATTTTAATTTGTAATAATATTTTACAATATTACTGTTTTACTGTATTTTTGAATGCTTAAGCTCTTTAAAATCAGTTGGATTCTGATTTATTGTTCATTTGTTGGGAAAAAAAATAATTCTAAACTGTATTCCAGGGTTATCGTTTCTCTGTCATTGTTATAGATGTGATGTGGACTTCTCTCTTCGCATAGAATTAGAACAAATATTAAAGCTTTACTGTTACAATTCCTGTCATTGGTATGAATGCGCCTGTAATCTTTTACCGTGAGCCGATCCAGAGAGCAGCCGTAGTTCTGTCTCTGCAGAACTCCATTCCGTCTGACCTCGGAGCCGGCGAGGACCCAGGTGACCTTTGACCTGAGCTGGGTAAGTGAAGGAGAGAGGCCGCTGAGAGGGCAGGATGGTAGGTCAGGAGGCTGCAGGGTGGTCAAACCCACATGAAGGGAACCAGACCATCTGTCATCTACCTTGTTAATTTTCACCTAAAAGGAACAACAAGAAGACCATATGTGAATAAGACACTAAAATGTCTGGTAACACTTTACAACAACGCTCCATTTTTTCACCCCAAAATTTAAAATTTGCTCATCATTTACTCACCCTTTAATAAGTTCCTTTCCTCTGTTAAACACAAGATGTTTTAAAGAATGTTGGAAACAGTAGCCATTGACTTCCATAGTATAAAAAAAATACTATGCAAGTCAATGGTTGTTTGGTAACCAACAAACATTCTTCAAAATATCTTCTTTTGTGTTCAACAGAAGAACTCTTACAGGTTTGGAACAACTTGAGGGCGAGTAAATGATGACAGAATTTTCATTTTTAGGTGAACTACCCCATTAGCCAACTACTTTAACGTGAACCAACAATGAAAAATACTTCTAAAGTTAATGTTAATTTCAACCTTCTAATACATTAGAATCTACTAATGTAATTGAATAATGTATTGTAATCTACTAATACATTATTCAAATCAAAAGTTGTATCTGTTAATATTATTTAAGAAGGAACTAACAATGAACTGTTGTATTTTTATGAACTAATGTTAACAAAATACTGTTACAAACGTATTCCCATTGTTAGTTAATATATCACTAAACGAAACTAAACCTTACTGTAAAGTGCTACCACATTTTTAATTTCCTTTTTTTCAGGTGTAAATTAAAACACGTTCCACATCTCACCTCAAACACCTCATCTGTCTTGAGCTCCTTCGCGCTAAACACAATTCCATGGGCATATCCATCAACCCTCAGCGCTTGACAACCGTCTCCTAATAAGACCACATTCTTACCATGTTTGCTGTGCAGGCGATGGGCAACCCCTGCCACTAGAGGGTGACAAAGATACAAAAGTAGACCAAAACATATGATCCTGTTTACAACTGGTGTTGTTGACATGAATGTTAAAATCATCATCCATCTTAATAAATGAATCCTGCCTCAAATGCAAAAAAATGAAAAAAATGATAATACCTGGAGAGTGTATGGGGAAGCTCTTCTCTGTGATGTTACTGGTACACAGACTGTTATCCAGTGGCCCCGATGAACTTGTAATGGACACTTGCACACACTGACCATAAAGATCGATCACAGCATATACTTCTAAAAAAAGACAGAAGAAAAAAAAGAAGGAAGGAGGACATTAGACATTACTAAGTTCTGAAATATCAGTGTTACAAAAAGTGAAATAGTTTTTTTGAAAATTACCTGGTGGTAGCCCGATACAAGCTACGCCCTGGTCAAGGCCGTTGATGAAGTAATGCAGGTCTCCAGTAGCTGTACGCATCATGCCAATCCTGGAGCCTGTGGTCAGAGAGTCCAAGTCACAGCCATAGTTATTCCTCATGGTATTCCCATCCTGCATGATCGCTGTGCCACTACAGAAGAGAAAGAGCAAAGAGAGATGTAAGGTATCAGGTCTGGCAAAGAAAGGAGTTCCATTAACCAACAGCTCACCTCAACATCCAGGTGTCATAGTCAATGTCAGTCATTGTATTAGGGAACTCCAGCTCTTCTGGTCTGATTGCGGTTACTCCTGTGAAAAATACAAACCAACAACTGGTTCTTATTCAGGTTCCATTAAAAAACACATACACAGAACCAAGTGATTATTGGAAATAATAATATTCGGTTCCTTTAATATTTCTGGAGCCAGTATTTTTCTACCATGTTACTATGAAACCATGTTTCCTGCACTACAGCACCAACAGCTATAGTGAAATTCTTCGAAACATGACTCTTATGAACCAATCATTTTTAGTAAATCAAAGACATGCATTTTTTGGGTAAATCAGTGGTATTTCTTAAGTGAATCGAGGCAATTTCTTTAGTGAATTAGCAGTATTTCTTTAGTGGCTCTGTGGTATTTCTTAAGTGAATCAGGGCCACTTCTTTAGTGAATTAGCAATATTTCATTAGTGACTCTGTGGTGTTTCTTAAGTAAATCGGGTATTTCTTTAGTGACCCTTTGGTATTTCTTAAGATAATCAGGACCACTTCTTAAGTGAATTAGCGGTATTTCTTTAGTGACTCTGTGGTTTTTCTTAAGTAAATCGGGTATTTCTTTAGTAAATTAGTGTTATTTCTCTGATCAATCACTGGCATTTCTTTAGTGAATCAGGGGTATTTCTTTAGTTAATTAGTGCCATTTCATTTGTGAGTATGAGGTATTTCTTCAGTGAATCAGAGGTATTTAATAAATTAGAGGTATTTCTTTAGTGAATCAGAGGTATGTTTTAATAAATCAGTGGTATTTCTTTAGTGAATCAATGTTTTATATAAGCTGACCTGCTTCTATTGAGCCAGACCAACGATCCACCATTTTCTGAATTACAATTTCAAAGAGCTCTCCATCCCGAAGGCACCTGTTCAGTGAGACACACAAGCATAAAATATTCATTGAATCGATGACTGATCCATCAAGATCAACCAGCATAATCTAAGCACTTAAGAGTTCATGCTAAAACAAAAGTAACCTGTTTGAAATAACAATGGCATCGTTAAACTCGCTGCGGCAGTTCTGCCTGAGCGCCGTTCGGCCACCGTTGGTGATGACTGCGTTTGTGCCATGCAGCTGATGAAAGCGCAAGTCATTGGCAGCTGTAGCTCCCGAAACTGAACATGGGCTACCAGGAGACATGGCAGTAGGGCCCTCAGAGCTGTCATCAGGCAAGGGAGGGAGATCAGCTATAAGAGAGAGAAAGAGATTTTTAAAAGTCTCCTGAGTACTTCAGGGTGTGTACCATCCATCCACCTATTTCTACTCTCTCCTTACTGCTCTCACCCATATCATCCATGATGGTGGCCTGGGCAGCCTGTCCATACAGGTCCACCACTGCATACACGCTGGGCGGGACATTCCAGGCCGCAGGGCCTTGAGGCACTCCGTTCACAAAGAAATGTAAACTCCCATCCTCCTTTCGGACAACTCCCACTGTATCTCCAGCCTGTAAACATTCACATAAGGCACATGAATATAAAACCAGCTAAACCAGGATAAGTTCTTTAGAAAAAAAGATTGGTTGCACTTTATGTTACAGTACGTGTAATTACATGTACTTACAATGTACTTACAGTGTACTTACCCAAGAAAGTACTGGTAATATCAGGTAACTACATGGGGTAGGGTTAGGTTTTTGGGGTAGGTTCAGGGTTAGTACCTAGTTATTACCTAGTTATTGTAATTACTACAATAAGTAAATAGTATGTACATGAGGAACAGGATTGTAAAATAAAGTGCTACCAAAAGATCTTTAAAAAAAAATCACTCAGAAGAGCTTGAAATTTAAAGAGTTAGTTCACCCAAAAATTAAAATTCTGTCACTAATTACTCACCCTCATGTCGTTCCAAACCCCTAAGACCTATGTTCATCTTCGGAACACAAATTAAGATATATTTGATGAAATCCGAGAGCTTTCTGACCCTGC
This sequence comes from Tor tambroides, assembly GCA_021397915.2. Taxonomy (NCBI): domain Eukaryota; kingdom Metazoa; phylum Chordata; class Actinopteri; order Cypriniformes; family Cyprinidae; genus Tor; species Tor tambroides. The sequence continues at coordinate 28,656 of JAFVLL020009335.1, forward strand.
ATAGACAGCAACGCAACTGACATGTTCAAGGCGAAGAAAGGTAGTTAGGACATCATTAAAATAGTCCTTGTGACAGCAGTGGTTCAATCGTAATTTATGAAGCTACGAGAACACTCTGTGCGCAAAGGAAACAAAAATAAAGACTTCATTCAACAATTCTTTTCTTCCGTGTAGTCTTCGATACGTGTTCACGAGAGGACTACAACCCACTACGTTCAGATGTAGAACACACATGCACTGCGCCTTTTTTTACAAGCAGAGGAATGTACATGCATGCTTCTTCGTACCGTCTTGAACGATCGTCAAATCTGACATGGAAGAGATGAAATTGTTGAATAAAAATTTATTTTATTACTTTTATTACATAATTACTTTTGTTTTCTTTGTGCACAAAAAGTATTCTAGTTGCTTCATAAAATTAAGTTAGAACCACTGATGTCATATGGACTATTTTGATGTCCCTTACAATGTCTTTACTACCTTTCTGGGCCTTGAATGTGATAGTTGCGTTGCTGTCTATGTAGGATCAGAAAGCTCTTGGATTTCATCAAAAAAAATCTTAATTTGTGTTTTCCGAAGATGAGCGAAGGTCTTACGAGTTTTGAACGACATGAGGGTGAGTAATTAATGACAGAATTTTCAATTTTGAGTGTACTATCCCTTTAAGACAATATTTGGTTTAGTTTAACAACAGTTGACTTTTTTTTTTTTTTCATTTTTGGGGCTTGATAGATGTGGTCACTACTGAAGAATTTTTTATTGGAACACCAAAACTGAAAATGTTCATTTATTTGAAAACAGTAATTAAATTTAAGTAACCGAGCAACTGAATTTGGTATGCCATTTAGGGTGTAGTGTTCAAAGGTTCAATGAGCTGCCTCTCAATATTTTAGCTGTACAAATTTTACATTTTCCTAATCTAGGATTCTTTTTTGATTACGGCATATTCACACTGCTGGCATGTTTACTGGCTGTTGCTTACCCATGTTGTGTACGTAAAATACACTTTGACTAAGACACAACTGTTTCGGTCAATGATTTTAGCGCTTCAAAACTTTACTTTCTTCTGTTTAGGCCAAATGTCTTCAGTTCCCAAAATTTCGGTGCATCACTAGTAGTCACTATGAGTATGTTGTATAAAAAGCTGTGTGAAGGTTTTTCCAAAATTCTCCTTTTCTGTTTAAAATACCGATTTGGAATGGCACTTGAAAATTTACGTAAAATGTTTAAGCCAGGCTGCAAAACTCACTTTTAGACGGTCCAAGTTGTGCCCGTATTCATCAAGAATTGTAGTTCCGTTGTGCATGACACCATTTCCTGTCATCATCCAGGTTCCTGTGGAGATATCGGTGCATTAGATTAACCATCTACCAACACTCATGCATTTTACATTTGATGCCACAGGTAACATGGCCTAGACTCATGGACACTTTAATCAGTCAGCTAAGCGTTCAGTTGTGACCTTTGGGTGTAACTGTGTGGCAGAATTTTACCTGAGCGCAGGTTGGTCATGGTTGATGGTAGCTGAAGATAGGCGGGGTTATGAGTCGTCACACCAATCTCTATAGAGCCCGCCCATTTGTCCACCATTTTGTCGATGCGCACCTGGAAAACCTCATTGGAGTGCAGCGGACGATTGCTAAGCACAACGCCATGGTTGAAGTCATCCGTCGCACTGTGCCACAGAATAAGATTTCATTGAACTGCCCCATAATGCAGTAGCCCTATTAATGCAGTTAGTAGAGATCAGTTAGTTAATTTTTTGGATTAAATGAACTCACTGAGGCCGTAAAGCAGTGCGACCATCGCTGATGATTGCAGCCTTCTGCCCACAGTTTGGATGGAAGAGCAAGCGGTCTGGGACATCAGGCTCAGGGGTCAATGAGAGAGCAGGCCGAGGCCGGCCCACGTCAGGTGACAGCGCCCTCATGATGGCATTGTTGCGGCGTAAACGGTCACTGTGGTTATGGTTGTGGACGATGGTGACCTTTACTGCCATGCCATAGAGATCCACCACTCCATACACTACGCCAGGGGTCTGATTGGCTGCAACCCCTATGACATCATTTCGGAAAAGTATTTTAGAATAATCTGAATTGTGTGTGAATTTCTTATCACTGAGATCAGAAATTACTCTCACCCTGGTCAATGCCATTAATGTAGAAGTGCAGAGCTCCACTGGCTTTCCTCATCAGCCCTATGTGATCTCCCTCCTATAAATAACAAAAGCATAAAAGAGTTTTATGGGCATGTTGTGTATAAATAAACATAGGGAATCACCTTGAGTATTAGACTACATGAGATAATCATAAGACTCACAGATGCTGCCAACTTACCTGGAGTTCATCCAGGCTGAATTCACAGTATTCTCGACGAGTCCCCTTCCCATTGGTTAAAATCCCACAGCCACTCATCATGATTGTGCCTTAAGAACAAGAAGAATGTAATGAACACTATGATTTAGTTATATAAAATACGCATGTGCCTGCTATGTATATTGTAATGATTCTGTGAGAAATGAGGATTTATTATTTATTATATAACAGAATAATAAAGACGGTACCTGAACGTAAATTGGTCATTGTTGCAGGGTAGTCAAGATTATTTGGGTTGTGGGTTGTCACTCCAATCTCAATGGAACCGGACCATTTATCCACCAGTTTGTCAATGCGAATCTGAAACAGACAAGTGCAGCAATATAATCAGAGTTGTAAAGTACATGAAAAATTTTGTACTTTAAAGAAATAATTTTTAATAATACTAGTTACCGCCAAACATTTTTTTGGCAGAAAACTGGAGTTAAAAGGATTATTATATGAATACATTTTTTCTCAATGTTATTTTAATTAGTAAATCACTTCAGGGAATTTAAAAAGCAAAAAAAAAAGAAAAAATTACTTTGAATATTTAAATAATTAACATAATACTAAATAAAGTTAAGATTTTTAATGTTTTTGAAATAAGTCTCTTATGCTCACCATGGCTGCATTTATTTGATTAAAATATGCAATATAGTGAAATATTATTACAACTTTTAAAAAAATCAGTTTTCTTTTAATATACATTAACATAAATTAAAAGGTAATAACAAATGTAATATTATTCTATAATATGCTGATTTGGCGCTTAAGAAACATTTCTTCTTATTATCAATGTTAAAAACAGTTGTGCTGTTTGTGTGTGGAAAATGTGGCACTTTTTTTAGATTTATTTTTGTCGTTTTTGCCTTTATTGTGATAGGACAGTATTTAGACAGGAAGTGAAGTGGGAGAGAGAGGGGGGATGGGATCGGGAAAGGTCTACAAGCCAGAACTTGAACTCTTTTTTTTTTTCAGAATTCTTCGATGAATATAAAGTTACAAAGAACAGTATTTAGTTCAAACAAATATTTTGTGAGATTATAAATGTCTTTACTGTCTCTTTTGATCAATTTAATGTATCCCTGCTAAATAAAGAGTATTAATTTCTTAATTAAACTATATACCTCAAACATTTCGTTGTGTCTGAGTGGTCGATTGGTCATGACGACTCCGTTATTGAACTCATCCAGCGGTCTCCTCCTTTCTGCTGTCTTATTGTTGTTGCTTAGTTTGATCAGCGTGCCACACTTCTCATGGAACAGCAGAGCATCATTGGTTGTCATGCTGCCAGTGGCCACCCCCAGTCCCGCCACCCCACCAGAGCTCCCTGCTGGGCTGCTATTGCTGCTACTGCCTCCACCTGTTCCTCCGCCACCAATCCCACTGTCACTTCCTGTTCCTCGGCCTCCACCGGTACTTCCTGTGCCGCCCCTCGAGGAGTCAGAGCCTCCCCCTCCCACCCCCAAGTCCTCTCCACCCTCATCCTCCGAACGATACAGAGAGACAATGGCATTGTTGAACACATCAAATAACTGGTGCTCAGTCAAAACTGTGAGGGAAAAAAAAAGAGGAAAAAGAGCAAAATATAAAGAAAACAACAATGACATTCCAGATTTACAATGATAAATAACCAAGGTTGGTTTTAAAAGTGACGTACCACTATCAGGCTCAAAGTTGTTTGGAAATTTGTCGGGCCGACTGTGCGCCCTTGACACCTCAGGCACTGATGAGAAAACAAAACAGTAGACATTTGTTCATTACAATTGGGCCAAATATATATTAAGAGTGTCCAGGATAAAGCAAAGAAAAAATCTTTTAAAAATCTAGTTAAAAGTAAAACCCAACAAAATTCTTAGAAATTTACTGTTTGTATTCATGGTTTTCTATGCATTTTTGAGAAATTTTCAATCGAATGAATGATAAAAATATCATGTGGTATAACCATCAAGTAAACTGTAATAACATTTTTCTTACACCTTGAATACATGCAAATATACACTTAAATGCAAATGTAATCTTAATTATTATTTTCAAAAAGTTTTTAAATATTAAAAAAAATTAAATAGGGTTTTAAAATATATTTTTAAAAAAGGGTCATAAATTATTAATTGTAACCCTGGACCACAAAACCAGTCATAAGTAGCATGGTTATATTTGTAGCAATAGCTAACAATACATTGTAAGGGTCAAAATTATCAATTTTTCTTTTATGCCAAAAATCATTAGGATGTTAAGTAAAGATCATGCTCCATGAAGATATTTTGTAAATTTCCCACTGTAAATATCAAAACTTAATTTTTGATTAGTAATATGCATTGCTAAGAACTTCATTTGGACAACTTTAAATGCAATTTTCTCAATATTTGGATTTTTTTTTTGCACTCAGATTCCAGGTTAAAATGGTTGTATCTCAGCCAAATATTGTCCCATCCTAACAAACCATACATCAATGGAAAGCTTATTTATTCAGCTTTCAGATTATGTATAAATCTCAATTTCAAAAAATTAACCCTTATGACTGGTTTTGTGGTCCATGGTCACAATTAATACATATTATTAATCTTTTCAGGAATCAGAATGCATATTTCTGCTTGTTTCAAAGCACCACATGACTTAAATTTTTTTACTATGTGGTCTAGTTTTACCTTCCTCTGCTGATCCATTCATCATGGCTGTTGTAGCACCAGCTGCAGACAGCACAATAGCTCCAGCCCTATCATCGTGGCTACGGCAAGCATCTGCCATTATGGACACCGCTTGTGTCGACACAATCTCATCCTCCACCTCTTCATCCTCTTCCCCATCCATTTCAGGTGGGGGTTCACAGCTTACCACAGTCACTTGGGTACACTTCCCATAGAGGTCTACTACGGCCCATAAACGGGAAGGAAGTCCACTTGCCGCCGTGCCACAGTCCTGCCCGTTCACCCACAGATGCAGCTCTCCTTTCCCATTCCGCTGGATACCCACACAGTCCCCTTCCCCTAGCTGGTCTAGGTCGCGACCGTACTCCTCCAGGACTGAGCGGCCGTCCTTTAGCACAGAGCAGCCAGACACGATCCACGAGCCCCCCTTCAGCCCTGTGGCACTGCTGGGAAATTCCAGACCGGCTGGGTCCAGCGCAGTCACTCCGATCTCTATAGAACCGCTCCACGAGTTCACCTGGACCAAAGGGAATAGAAACACTAGTCAGTTAGTCTCAGAAGTCTCAGAACCTTGGTACATGGTGAGCCATGGTGCTCAAATGAGTGCCACAAGTTCAAGCCAGGCCTGCAACATATTATGGTCTTTCTCAATAACTTTCTGTGTCTAATAAAAAGAATTTTAAAGATAACTCATAAGTAGTAGGCCTATGACCTTTAATGTATAGTATAATATAATATAATATATATATATATATATACACTCAATGTTTGGATTCAGTAATTTTTTTCGTAAAATTTATTTATATTTAGCAAGGATACATTGATCAAGTGACATTAAATGCATGTATAATGTTACAAAAGATTATTAGAATGATTTCTGAATGATTATGTGACACTGAAGACTGGAGTAATGGCTGCTGAAAATTCAGCTTTTCCATCACTGGAATAAATTGCATTTGAAAACATAATGCCTTTTTACTGTAATATAATTTTACAATATTACTGTTTTTACTGCATTTTTTATCAAATGAATGCAGCCTTGGTGAGCATTTAAAGAAATTTCTTTCAAAAAAGTTTGATTGGAAGTGTGTATGTATATATAACAATTTTCCGGGTTTCAATGACTATTACCAAAGAGAAAAAATGGGGAGGGGATGTGTAAAAAACAAAGAAAAATCACATTTACAGTAATCCACAATTGAAGTCTACAGAGAAAACATGAAAATTAGAAATTAATATTAATTAAAATGATATCAGTTATATATAAATCATATTAATTCTCTTCAAAATTGTATTACAGGAGATATAAAAGCTGTCTAAAACATCCTTTTAGTTGTGGGACTGTTCAAGTTGGACAAACTTTGTTATCCATCCACCAATGAACTTCCTGCATGTGGAGATAGCTCCAATGTAAACAGTAATTTGTAGATAGGTACTTCCCTTTCTGGTATACTCTCGCACATATGAGCATTTCAGAGTCAACACAGGAAAGTGTTTTAGCTACTTGCTATACATTCAAAACAATATTTTAATGTTTACTCATGGACTTAGCTTTGTCCAACAGACTTCCATTGCAAGTGCAAGCCATTCATACGACCATTCCTCGAGGGCCGAATTGAAATTATTTTCATTGGTAATTAACATCATGCCACACACACAGGTGCCATTAATTGAGCTAAACCCAGAACATTCAGTTAAACAGATCTCTATCTCACACACTGAAATGCTGTCTCTAGCTTTTGCATCATCACCGCATTCCTCAAATGTCTTTATGTGGATGGTATGTAGGCTGTCAGTGCAGCAGGACCATGTGTATCTGGGTTAAGGCAGGCTGAGGAGAGGGACGGGTGGCACTGAATGTGATAAAGTTATTTCTCTAATCTGGTTACATAAGTGACCAGTAATCTGTTCATTGTCTTTTTCTCCTCTGTCTAGAAGTGAGACTGAAAAAATACAGGAAACTGGAATAATATCAGGGAACAATAGGAATAATATTGTTTTGCTGTACGCTTCCTTTCTCAAGCTTCAAAAACTTAAAGTCATTTTTTTTATTAGGCGCAGACTATAATAAAATTGTTAAGGATACATTTTATTTGACCAAATCTGACTAAAACATATTCTCTCCTGAAAACATTTTGTGTAGGAGCTGACTGGATGCAAGATTATGTCAAAAATATAACAAAAATATACAGAATTAAATTACAAATTATAACTTATAAATGATATACTATGGCAGTATCATGATTTGAATAAACGTTAGATTAGTGTGTCACAATTACTAGTAATTGCATGGATTATTTTGCATTTGTATGCACGTCTCACTAAAATTACAACATTTAATTCACAACATGTGCATAGGCACATGAATTTGTTCTTAACCTTGTTTTAATTTGAATACATTTTTGGAGTATTCTACATGAGCGATGATGTTCCCTTTATTCACGCTCAGCAAACTCTCTAAAACGCTCTTGCCTGACAGCATGCGCAGCAAGATCCTCAAGCAATGCCAAGTGTGCCATCCTCAAAAGCAGTTCTAACACAATAAACATTTTAAGACAGACCCAGATTACAGACCTTTCATTTTCACAGCTCAAACGACAACACAAGCTTCCCTTATTTTTTCACTGTAAATGATTAAATATATTAAAAATGAAATACCCATGTATAAAATTATTCTAAAACCTCCTGAATATGGCTGCATCCGATATTGCATACTTCTGAACAATATAGTAGGAAGCGAAAAACAGTATGTGAAAAGATTAGTATGTCAAAATTTACAATATTCGTAAAGCAGTAGGCGAAAAGTTCCCAGATGACCTACTAGTTTGGGTGAGATTCTGAAGTGCGCATTCCATGGACACTTTACTATCCCATGAAGCCATGGGAGAGGATTTGTGAACAGCAGTGAAGCAATACAACTGTCACATGACAATGACAACATCTGTATTAAATTCATACTATACAGAACAAACTATTTTATAGTCACAAACTAATTACCTACTAAAGAATGGGATTTCCAATGTGCTTTTTGCTTAAGTGTGGTTTCGGTTGTTCCTATATTATTTCTGTGAATCACGATTTGCTTGTATGCGCATTTTCACACAGAAATTTGAGTCTAAAGACACCTAGTGAATGAGACCCATTGTGTTGCTTTGTCTTTTTCCAGAAATCTTTCTGAAATGCACTCTTGTCTGTTTACAGTAACATGATAAATTCAATTTTCATACACTGACATACTTTGAAAAACAGGGTTTTAATATATAATAACATTATCCTGCTTTGGTGGTCAAAACCATTCCCAGTGGTCCCTCTTACCTCAGATGAAGTGATAGTTAATTGGTTGCCTTCTTATGCCCTTGAATAATCATTAAAACACCCATGGCATTATTATATTTACTATTAATAATCACAGCTTATACACTGCAAAAACAAATGGAAGTGGCAACGGCAGTGTAAGAGACGCCCTGCTGTAAAGCCATATGGTACGCGAGTAGACAGCAAGGTCACTCTTAATTAAAAATCCATAAACAACAGTACAAACTACCGATATGAACTAAATGCTGCTCAGCTACCTACTGAAATGCATTAACAGAGATAAAAGTAGAATTTCGTAGGTAAGAAAGGTCAAACATGTTTACATGAATCAGCTGTCTATCAGCCTTCAAATGCGTGAAAAGAAACTGACTGACTGAATCTGAGAGCTGAGAATGTCAAAGAATAAACTTTTCATAATTATGTGTGACTTGTAAGATATTACAGTTTGATTTAAACTCTTTAATGGCTTCAAGGTTGATATGAGGCTAACAAGCAGTATGTTATGACATTGAGCATCTGCATACAGGCAACTACTTCTCATTCTACAACATTACGAACACCTCAAATGTGAATTTTGAAGCTAGTTTTTTGAAAAACACATGCTGTTAAGAAAATTGAGATTCCAGCTGATCATGCGCAAGCTGAAAAATTACTTATTTATTATTAATGTAAATAATAAATACTCTATCTAGGCAGCTGATGTCTTTGATTTTGTGAACTGTCAAAAAGAAGAAGAAAATGGGGAAGATGTGTGTAGGGAAGATGTGTTTGATCCTTCTATTCATAGATTTGTAAACATAAATAATTTCAGGACCACTACTACAATTCATGAAGCCTGAGACAAAATTTTTGTGTGGCTCCCCTCTCCCACAGTCTCAAATGAGCAGGCCTCCCTCTGGTCACAGGAAACAACCTTCCCAGTTATTCTCTCGGACCACTCTACGCTTGCTTTGGTTATCTTGTTTTTGAATGAATCACCTGACTGAATGATTTAATGACTCACGACACGCGAAAAGACAGTCACTTGATATAACCTGCAGGAAGGGTCACTGAACTAATTTGTGAATTCAAAAGAATCGATTCACTGGAATGAATCAAAACCAGCAGCTAAGGACACAACACACACAGTGTGTATACGGTGTTTACATGGGCCTCCAATTGAACATATATAGTAGTATTTCCCAAAAAATATTCTGTGTATATGCAGACTGTTGTGATCAGATGAGATTCATCTGATAGTGATGGAATCGCATGGAATGACAGTCCAGGAATAGCCAAGCAAGCAGACCAGCATCCAAACATCAACAGCAGCACTGACAAACCATGACAGATGACGGCAAAAGCCGCAGCACACGCACGTCCTGAGACATCCACACACCTAAACACCACGCATGACCTATGAATAAGCTCTGACAGCGAACCACTGCAGACGATCTGACACACTCCCACCCTTTTCTCGATTTCTCTCTCTCTCCCTCTCTCTCTCTCTGGTGGGACATGCTTGTTTACCTTCTTGTCGATGCGGACAGTGAAGACATCGCGGTCCCTCAGCGGCTCCCGACTGAGGACCAGGCCG
>JAFVLL020009336.1:0-11985 GCA_021397915.2 Tor tambroides
GGCAAGATGGCGGATAGCAGCGGCGGCACATAATCTCTGCGTTCTGATTGGTCAGATCGCCTGTCAATCAAGCTCTTTGCGAACGGTCAATTAAAAGAGATCATATCATCATATCTTCAGAATATCAGACAGTAATATATAATCCTGCAAATCAGAGAATTTATATTACGCAAACAGTACAAAGATCTACATAAACAGTATATATCTTATTCAATATACAATACATGCAGCAATAAAAAAACACTCAAGTTGAAAAAAGTGTTAACAGCATTTAAATAAAACTGTACTAAAAAGAGCAGTGAGTTAAAATGATGAATTTGTTACACTTCACAACAAGGTTTGATTAGTTAACACTGTTAGTTCATTATACCTAATGCATTAACGAATGAATAACTTTTTTTACAGGATTAATTAATCTAGGTTCATGTTAATTTGAATATACTGTTGTTCATTGTTAATTCATGCCTTTTCAGAATATATTAATGTTAATTTATACAACTTGAAAGGCTAAAATGTATTTGAACAATGTAGAAATTAACATGAACCAAGATTAATAAATACTGTAAAAGTATTGTTCACTGCGAGTTCACGATACCTAACGCATTAACTAGTGATGATGAATTGAACCTGAATTGTAGCCGATGAATAATTTGATTGGTGAATTATAGAACTTCAGTCAGGTGCATGCCTCAGTGCACCTGAGTTTGAGGAGGCCACGGGAACCAAGCCGAGAAGCAGAGGACAATAACTTCACAACAGCTGCCACTGCCAGCCGTCAAGAAGTGAGTCGTCAAGTTGAAGTTTCTCATGCAATTTCGTTTTCCCTGGTCTCCATTCCACACTTCATACTCGTCTACTCGTCTGCCAACTGCTCCCACTTCCCTTGTTCTGTGATCACTAAAAGGAGTGGCTTTGTTGGAGCAGCACTGGCCTGGGCTGCTAGGGCTGTGGGAGGGCATCAATTTATTTGGAGTTGCTGTTGCTAAATACTTTTGAGCTTGTTTGTGCGCTGGGCGATAAATAATACCAAAAGGGCTTGTTGTTGTGGGCGGTAATCATAAGACTACTGGAAAGCATTATTTGAGGGAAAACTTGAAATTCTAACCACCTAGCTTGTGCTGAACTGAACCATGAAACCATAAAGAGACGAATGACTTAAGTGACCGTAATTGCTTCTCGCTTAGCAGAGTTGGACACAGTGGTCAGTTTCAGTTGGCTGATTATTTGGTTTTAGCATTATGAGGTTTTGATATACATACTTATAACAATTATTATGGCAGTCTGTTTCACTGGGAATTTAACATATGGTTCAAACATGCAAACTGTGTCAGCATAATTGATTTACCTATACAGCGAGGCTGGGATCCACTCCAGGTGCCATCAGCCTGGCAAAAGCGTGTAGTACTGCCTACTGGGATGTAGGGAGCCATGCAGCTAAATGACACCTCGGACTGGTAGATGAAGCTGCGGCCTTCCCTCGAACCAAAAGCAGGGATTCCCGGATCTCCACAGAACTTAGCTATAATCACAGAGATCACAAAGAAATACTTTCAGTTAAATCATTCTCAAATGGTTAGTCATGAATGATGCTGAAAGCTTTGTCATTATAAAACAGGATGAATACTTTATGATGTAACCATTCTCAGAAAGAGAGAAAAAGTGATGTAAATATTGAAATTGTGAATACAGTAATGTGAGGAATATTCAAAAAGCTTATATATTGAAAAATCTGAAATATACACTGTCTATGGTTCATTCATCACACTCGAAAAGAAAGGTCAAAACAAGCAGATCGCATTGTGGGATGTAGCATCACGCTGTGTGCTCTGATGTATGTATACTGCAGATTTTGGCAAATGTATCTGGTTATCCAGTATTTTTGAGACTCTTATTCTCATCAAGGCCACATGATGAAATATACAGTAAAAACAGTAATATTGTGAAATAATCACAATTTAAATGAACCTTTTTCTATTTTAATATATTTTAAAATGCTGAATTTTCAGCAGTGTCACATGATCCTTCAGAAATCATTCTATTGTGCTGATTTGGTGCTGAAGAAACTTTTCTTAATATCACTGATGAAAACATGCTTTTTTTTAAAACTGTATCTAGTCTTTTGTAACATGACGTCTTTAATGTCACTTTTGATCAATTTCATGCATGCTTTCTGAATAAAAGTACTCACTTCTTAAAAAAAGCATACTGTACAGACCCTAAACTTTTACACATTATATACTGCAGGAATAGTAAGAATAGTATGCTTTTATGCTATTCTGAACATAGCCATATAATACTGGGGAAGTCCCAACCCCTGTGGTAAACGTTATCCATTGCCCTGCCACTGTCAGGCAAACAATAGGTCTATGGAGGGAAAATCAATCACATGGTTGACGTCACCAGCTGACTGATCCATCATAAATATGCTGGTCAGACTACTGTGCCTGAGATCTAGCACTACAAACTTGACTTTTCTTGATGAATTATAGATATGCTGTCAAGATATAAAATAAAAGTGGAAAAGAAAGAGAAGGAAAAAAAATCAGTACCCTGACAAAGTCAGAAGTATGCTTTCTTTTTTGAGCAAAAGATTTTTTTTACATTGCCTGCTTTTGTTTCATGTGAGGGCTAAAACAAGGGTACCTTTGTGATAACTAGGCTTTTTAAACTTTAAATTCTCCTACCATGTCTGGAGGTTAGACATCACACAGCATTGTGCTGAAACAGACTGATATCCCACCTTGTCTGGTGTCCTAAACAAATATTACTACCTAATCCAGCAGACCTAATAGATATCAGGACCTATATGTTCACATTCAGCGATGATCCAATCAATCAATGTCTGATCATGACTTCCTTGCCAACAGCAAGTAGATAAGTTGCAGACATAAGGCAAGGTGTGAACTTTCTGCTGCTTTTTTGGGGAATGTTGGTTGCAAAAACCCACAGGGATGAAGCAGTCAGTTTGATTAATATTAATAGAGTAGTACAGTACTCACGCAAGCACTGGGGCACCTCACCACTCCATGTACCATTGCCCACACAGGTGAGAATGGCAGGGAAGGAGAGCTCATATCCTGGGGAGCAGCTGTAACTCACGCTGGTGCCCCACTCAAAGTCACGTCCCTCCAGGAGGCCGTTTGAGATGGGTGCAGGAGCTGTGCAGGTAACGGCTAAAGGAAGACGTTAAACAGAGGAGAGTTAAGCTCATACTTAGAATGACATTTCTGATACAATTAGAATGTAACCAATATAATAGCACATTTGTCTTGATTTCTAGTAAAAATGTGACCCAGCTAAAGTCATTTTTTGGTGATTTACTGTTTTCTACATAAAATCCTCCTTCATAGGGTAAAGAACATTCTGTGAAAATGTAACCTTGATATCTTTAATACTGACTGAGTAAGACCATGTCAAAAATTTAAATCATAGTGAAATTAATGGTTGAAATCAATCTTTGATGCTTATCTCATAATTCGATTTTGAGACTTTATACAAATGGCACCTTCCAGGCCTTTTTTCCTTTTAAACAAATGATCAGTGAAAGGAGGTGCTTAACCTTCAGAAAATGCTGATTGTTAGCCTCAGGAGGGCAAAGTAAATATAAAATGAGCTGCTTAATTTCTATTCATTTTGTATGCGGTTTGCAAATTTGTTAGCAAAATTTGAGAAATAAATACAGTTTAAACCCCTATTTGATGTGATTTATTTCTAGCAATAAACATCAAATAAACATAACTCTCCATAGGAGGTAGTTAGTTTGGAATCAAATGTGGTTTGCAGTTAACTTCATTTCCAATAAATTAAAGAAAAATGTTTGTTTGAATACAACAGCTCGGGTAACATGGTTACACGTTTCCAATCTTCTTTATGAAACAGTCTAAATGATGTTACATCTTAGATATCAGACACAAGAACATTGCCATTTGTAAAACATTCTTTTATTATGAATAATCTTAGTTAATTTATTAGCTGTTAAAATATTATTAATATATAAGACTACTTGTGTAAAAAAAAAAAGAGTAGCGTTAAGTGTTGCAGTAACTATAACAGGACTAGCAGTTTCAGTTAGGTAGAGAGATTAATTGCTTCTGCTAACACCACTGAAGTCACTGAATGCTATATTTGTCTTAGAGGCCCCATCTTTTCCAATAACTGCCCGCACAACTCTGTGAGGTTAAGTCCTCTTCCCCGGTTATCAGTCCTCAGGTACCACATGAGCCCTCAAAATCAATCACACTCTACCAGACAGGAAGCCAATGCCTTACTCAAACGGGCACTCATGATGACACATGTCCCCACTTATGGTGCAACACCCCAATATGGTGCTCACACACACACACACAAAATCTTTATACCATGGTAAAGACGGTTGTTACTGCCCGGAAAAACTAAGCTTCGACTGCTTCTTTATGAGCTTTATTGTGTTGCCTTTGCTTCACTCATGTTGATAGAACCAATAAACTACTAACAAAGCCCATTGTTGTATTATTAATCAGAATCAGTGTTGGCATCCTTTAAAGAGGCCTGGACCAGATTGGAGCTCCTAAGCTAATGAATATTTCATGTAAACCATCTAGAACTGCAGGAAAGAGACAGAAGGGACACACACACACACACACACACACACAATGTCAGGATGCTCCCCACACCTGAAGTGTTTGACAGAGGTGGGAGTGGTTCTTTTTTGAGTCAACTCACTTTAGCATGCATATTAATGGCTCTGTGAGACAGAATATCAGTTCAGACCGAGGATATGAAGTTCAAGGCTCTTTGGATATGTATGCACAACATGTCCTTTAAGAGACAGGAGGAGGCCGTTGCCTTCAGGAATAAATGAGACATCTGTGTCTATCTAAATGAGCTTTGCAAAATGGCATTCGATGCCAGGGCACTGGTGAGGATCACAAATGCATCGTCCAAACCTGGAATTCAATTTCATATCACTTTATATATTCCGTACCAGTTCATCTCCTGGCAGTGGGAAGACGACAGGAGTCATTTGTGAAATTAATTACGAGAAATGCAAGGGCTCATAGGTCAAAGCTGATTATAATAATGGGGACAACACAGCCCTTAAGGGGTGAACGCTCAGTCTACAAATGTGTTTGTGTTCCCGTTGTACGACTGTCATTTGTCAAACAGCATGATTGGTTGATAAAACATGAATGTTTACCGTTCATTGTAGCGCAATCACACAAGAAAAGATGACCTACAAGGGTGGATAAACATTCCTCCCCTTTTTAGCTCTACATTTCAAACAAGACATCCATCACAATGGGTGAAGACACAAAGCTGGAAGACCTCAGCCCACTCTGGGTGAAGCATCTGTGCAGCTAACGCTTGGGGCGGTTGGGGCCAGATGTGCAGATATATCAGTGAGCGAATAATCTTAGGCCTTGCCTTGTGAACAATAAAGCTCTTTGACTTTACTAACCAGAGAAAATGTTAGAGTAATGTGTTAATCTTGGGACGATGAAGCCTGTGGGAGTAATGGGAAATTAAGTAACACTTATAATAAGGTTCAATCTGTCATATTATTGACGCATTAAATATCATTATCCTAAATTAATAAATACTGTACATGTTAATTTGATAATATATATCTTTGTTCGATGTTAATCCATATTTGGTCATAGTCCATTAATAAATGTTCATTTATTCAGTTTAAAATGCTAAATAAATAACAAGTGGTTATCAACCAGGGGGCCGGGGTCCACTGGGGGGCCTCTGGATGAAACTAATGAAACTAAATTTAAATGCTGAACAGATCCACAGACACACAAAAAATCAACTTATGAACTGAAATCACATTCATTTGTTCTCCTCAGTAAGTCTTTTTATTGAAGAACATACAGAATCGGAACCTTGTATTTTCTGGAATCACAAAATGAATAATGGTTTATTATTTTTAATATATCAACACTCCCAGTTTCTATAAACATGTTAAGCTGTCTTAATTACAATACTTTAGGATATTGTGTTTGACAACTATTGTCTTTCAAATCAAAAAGGTTGAGAATCACTTCAGTAAAATTATTGTTCATTGTTATTTCATAATACTTAACACTCTAACTAATGTAAACAAATTGAACCTTACCGTCAAATGCTACCACAATTCATTATAACTGTTACTGTTATAATGTTAAAGGATGTTTAAATCAAGTTTTACCTTTACAGAAAGGCACAGGGGCATTCCAGGTACCATTTCCCGTACAAGTGATGGTGGAGAAACTCTCGGTTTCCATTGTGTAGCCAGGCTGGCACATGAAAGTGATGTTTTGTCCAATGGTAAAGTCTTCACCATATCTCAGCCCATTGGCTGGCACTCCTGGGTCTCCACAGTTGATCACTGAAAAGCAAAGATCACAGCTATGATGTTTATAGGTCAAAATGAACTACTGTGTTGAGTACAATGCGCTAATACTCTCTATTTGAGCTAAAAGTCTGGGCAATTTACAATCTGCCAAACAACAGCAGTGTAGATCTTTATTCAATATCTAATGCAACTCATCAGATGGCAATCATAGATTTTTTGGCAATGTGATTGAAGCTATTGAAACAAACCTTGGGGAGCCACATTCACAAATCATCTTTAACAACTCATTTAAGCTACAGCAATCTTTAGGACCCCTGGCTTTTATTTGAAATGATAGATCTTGTTATTATGTAAAGAAATCAATAGTAGCCCGCAAGCACGGCTCCCGTCCCACCGGCGTCCCCGAGGTGCAACTTCGAATCAATTCCACAGATCTTTTACAATTATCATTCCTTCCAATGGATAAATAAGAGGAGATCGGATTGGAATGATGTGAGAAAGAACACAGTGCCACTGGAATTCAGATGAAACAAATTTGTAGTTTTGCACTCTGATGTGGCTGACAAAACCTCGCTCGATCAGTAAATTTATTTAATTATTTCCCCGATGCAACATCTTAATTTCCTCTATTGATTTATGGTGGACCATTACTTATTTGTCACCCTTGAGTTGCCATACGTTTTGTGTCTTTTGGAAAAGTACGGAAAATGATGTTTTGTAAAATCCATCAGCGGCCTTGCACATAAACATGTCAGTTGATGGTGAGAAATGGCTAACGCTAAATGCTAATGTGACTCCTCCCTTGGACACAGCCATGTATCACCGGTTTTGCCCCACTCAATAAACACATGTAGCGCTGCATCAGTCAGAGCTGGTTTGGTGCACCGCCCATATAATTCCAGTCAACAGTATGCAGGGAATACGCCCACGTTTAAGGGGGAACGTTTGAGAGCATTAAGGGATGTGATTATGGATGATAATGCCAACTTACCTAGACACATTACGCAGGCTAAGCTGTTTTATTGTGTTGTGTGACTCTTCATCATTACTCAAACAACTACTACTGCGAGAGTTTTTAATCAACTAGATATGTGAGTGTTCCATCACTCACAAAATTGAACTGAAATAGATTCAAATGAAAAAAGCATGATCCATATGCTAACCGTGAGCAAAACACAAAGCTGGAGCAAATATCTATTTGGCTACTGGTTAACATCATCAAATAGTCCATTTGACCTAAGAGACACTGATGCTTTTAAATTAAATATTACTAAGACACACATTTGTTCTTGGAATATTATATACCTATTAATCATTATAGATTCATGGATTAGACTGTAAAATAAGTAATTTTTTTACATAAAAATGGTAAAATGCTACAGTAAAACATTCTAATTGGTAAGTTACTCACCATACATAAATCGTTATTGAAAGGCCATTTACGAAGAACACTGATTCATTATGTGGTTTTCTATTGTACCATCTGTTTTATTATGGTGGTTGTCAGTACATTTTAAGGTTACAAAAAAGTTGTAGAATATACAGATACCATTGTGTCCATGGCAGGGCTAGGAAATAATTGATTTATGTATCTAACAGAGCAAAAGTGGAACTATCCTGACCTTTACATCTTCCTCCCTTTGACAAAAGAACATCTTGGAGCTACCTCAGAGAAACCGGATCCTGTAATCCCACTAATTCTGACCCAATTCTTCTAGAAAATGCACTGAAAACTTTCTAACCTTTTGTATTCAAAGGAACGCCAGTTACTCTCATGGTGATGCCTGAATTAAACTTTCATAAAGTTGGTCCCCTGAACTCTCAGCAAGAGGACTTCTCTCTATCAGTCAAGGTCTGTTACCATGACAATACATTTTTAGTACAGCTTTACACAAATGAATCCCTCAAGCACATCCGTCATATCACCTCATTACAGCCTATAATGAAACACTACTGAGGCCATTTTGGTTTATTCGAAAACAAACAAGCCTTCATTTCTATTTTAAGTTCAACAAATCCCCTGCCGTATCTCACTTGTTTCACACTTACAGGTGCAGTTGGGTGCAGTGCCAGACCAGGTGCCGTTAGCTTGGCATTGCCGTGTGGTGGAACCACTTAGCAGGTAACCATCCATACAGGAATAGATGACCGAATGTGAGAAGGTGGTGCCGTCCAGTCGATACACCCGTCCATTACTGGGAGTCCCAGGGTTACCACACTGCACCGCTGTAGTATTTTAAAAACAAAAAAACAAAGTATGAAAAGTTGTCACTTAACATTCTTGAGTGAAATTACATGTCGCGTTATTTAGTCATTTCATTTGGGACCACAGGGGACAGCTAGGGAGTGTCAGTGTTTCTTTTGTCTGCTTTAATTTTGTATCTCAAGGTTTCGTGTTGTCTCTCGTCTCAACTTGTTCCAGTTGTTCACACATGTACCTCATTTCCTTATTTTCCCTTGTGTACTATATTGTGACATGTTCCATCATTTTGAGTCACTTTGACCCAGAAACACAAACATTTTTATGTACGGAAGGAAAAGTAAAGTCTCAGATTTCTGATTATATTATGTTTTTGAGATATATTCATTTAAAATGATGGCTGTAATAAAACTCTGTTTTTAAGAAAATAATCTACAAAAAATCCAGACAGAAATCATAGACATTTTCAAAATTTTACACATTATCTGACAGAATCAGGAGATTGATGCAAACATACTCTAGTTTAAGGTCAGTAAGATTTTTATTCAGCAAGGACGCCATAAAGTGATCAAAACTGGAAGTAAAAACTTATGTTTTAAAGATTTCTAATTCAAATAAATGCTGTTCTTTTAAATTTTTTATTCATCGTATAATTCTGAAAAAAAAAATGCATCATGGTTTCGACATAACATAATAAGTACCACAACTGTTCCCAACATAATCATTTCTGATCAAGACTAAAGGAACGAATGCTGAAAATGCAGCTTTGCCATCACATGAATAAATTAGATTTTAAAATCTATTGATATAGAAAACAACTATTTTAGATTGTAAGAATATTTCCCAATTTTTCTTTTTTTTTTTTTTTTTTTTTTTTTTTTACTGTTTTGATCAAATAAATGCAGCTTTGGTGAGCAAATCTTACTGACCCCAAAGATTTGAACAGTATATGCACTGTCACTTTCACTTCCACAAATCATAGTTCTATTTAAACGGATTTGGCAATTTAAAATGATCACATATATACCCCAGTGTCTTGTCCAGCCTTGTATCTTTGTCATGTTCCTTAGTCTCAGATGGCACACACAGTCTGTTCGCTGACCATCCGATGCATATTGCTCACAAAACTGTCTAAGTAGGTGGTTCTTGGCAAGAATAAGTGGCAGTGTGGACAAGACCATATGCTGTTCAGTCAAAGGTCTGACTACATGAGACTTTGTGTTTTTTAATTAGCAATACAAATAATCTGCCATGAAACACTTAGTAATTGAACTGTATTACAATTTTTCAGAAGTAGTCCGTTATCTGTAAAACTGTATATTTCATTTATTAAGTAGCTTCCCCCATACTATATTTGATATATTTTAAGATTATCTGGACATCTGATGGGAAGAAAGTGATGGTCTAAAGGAACAGATATCATTAGAGAGACGTCTTTGACTATATAATGACTATGACATGGGACAGTGGCTATAACAGAATGAGGTATTAGCGTCTGTAAGGCTTAAATGAGCGGGGATGAAGTTTGAAGATATGGTATGACAGGCCTGTAGATCATACCCGGAGCATGGCACCGAGACCGAGGAAATGAAAGGACAAAAAAAGAGAGCTCTTTATTTCCGCAGAGATGCTGGTTGAGTGAATTAACTGGCTGAAAACCTATTAATCCGCCAAGCCAAAGTGCTTTCTTGGTTGACTGCAATGGAAGAACTCAGGTTTCCTTTCAGGATGGAATCATCTCTCTATGCAGCTGTTAAAAAGACAGCGCTTGCGGTACACCTCCATGACGGCAAACTCGAGCACTCTCTTTGTCTTGCGATGACAGGCTGACCATTGTGATTCCCATAGGGCTTGTCATTTTGCAGCATGGGGGACGGATTATAGCGCAATGCCTTCCCCCTCAATTAGTCACTGTTCCTGTATCCCTGTGCCAATTGCCGTCTCTCAAAAATGATTCCCGCACAATGGCTTAGGTCATGTCAACTATATGTTCTGTGGGAGGTGGGAGCCCTGGGAGAAACACCATTAGTCAAGTCTCGGGGCAAGAAAACAAGATGGTGCATCGTGTTTCTGCAGAAAACACTGCCTGCTTGAGTCTGGAAGTGGCTAGTCATCTTTCATTTGTGCTGTACACTTTACAGCCTCGGGGAAAATGTGGGTTTATTACGTGATGTGGGACTCTGACAACTGTACAACTGTAACGGCAGGCCAAAATAAAACATCAGGTAACAATGTGGACGGTGATATATTATTTAGCGGGTAGTTGATTTTATTGTTTGTCACTGATAAATGACTTTTGGGACTATTTTATGGTATAATAAAAACAACACTTGCTTCCAGGGGGTTGGATGCAAGATCATTATTAAAATGAACAGGAAGGTCTTCTGTTCAGGACTTAGTGGTGCTACTAAAGAAATAACAAGGCAATGCTTGATAAAAGGTTCGAAATAAGTTCCACTGTTAGACCAACAATAATGAGAAGAGGGAAAGTTCTCAGTTTTTTCAGGAACAGAAAGTAAAAAAAAAAATTATGCTGACCCAAATCTCCCAAACTTCTGATTAAAGTGTATATATTCCGATTTCATCGGAATACATTGGCTACTTCTGAATGGCCATCAAATGCAAAAGGCAAAAGGCAAAAAGATGTTTGGAACCAGATGGTGTATGCCAAATCTAGATCCATGCAGTCAGTTCTAAATATCGGCTTTGACAACAAAATCGTATTTTTGTGTGCAGTGTGAACAAAGCCTTAGATCAGCCGATGACTTGTTAAAACAAACTCCTGACTAAGTAGCTTAGGGCTGAGATGTCCTACTTCTGAATTCACCTAACCAAGTGAAAGAGAATATGTGCAATGTGAAATAAGAGTGGGAGTTGGGCAGTTTCAGAGATGCTGGATCATGTCAGCTGCTGCAGGCGCTTACGTTTGCAGGAGGGCTGAGTACCGGACCATGTGCCGTTGGGGAAGCACATCCTTTCTGCGGAGCCAAAAAGCTCGTATCCCACCGAGCAGCTGAAGTGCACTTTACTGCGTATCCGAAAGTCACTCTCATCTCTACTGCCATGGGATGGTGTGCCTGGGTCACCGCATGTCCCTGATGAATCACCTTGAGAAACAGACAGAGGAATAAAAAAGACAATAGAGATTGAAAAGAGGTGAGGGTCATTCCAACTATATCGTAAATTTTCATGTCCCCAATGTATGTGTCTTAATATATTGGATAAAATATTAAACTCATCCTTTTATAAATGGACATTAGATTAGTTGGTATTCTTAATATCACTATCAAGTGAACAAATGGGCTGAATTTGAAATAGTTTTACTGCTTTCTTTATGCAGATGTTACCATTCTTGGTATATAACCTTATAACTTGGAAAAAACCTGCTAATTTATTATGAAATCTTCCAAGTGTTTCTAATTTTTGTTTCCTTTCTCTACTCAAGTGTTTTTGGGAATATTTAGTT
>JAFVLL020009337.1:0-21205 GCA_021397915.2 Tor tambroides
TTTTTTATGACGGACGAAAGTTTCGGAGGCAGTGTGTAAACGTGATTGACACAACGTGAGGTCGTATTTATTTTTTAACATGCGAAAATTTCGGACTCAGTGTGCAATGACCTTAAAGACTAGTAAAATTATACAAAATACTTCTATTTCAAATAAATACTGTTTTAAACTTTCTTTTTATCAAAGAATCCTGAAAATAATGTATCACGGTTTTCACAAAAATATTAAGCAGCACAACTGTTTTCAATAATACTAATTAGAAATGTTTCTTGAGCAGCAAATTGCCATATTAGAATGATTTCTGAAGGTTCATGTGACAATTAAGATTTGAGTAATGAATGCTGAAAATTCAGCTTTGACATCAAAGAAATAAGTTCCATTTCAAAATATATTAATATAGAAAACAATTATTTTAAACTGTAATAATATTTTGATACATTTTGATCACATAAATACAGCCTTAGTGAGCACAAGAGATTTCTTTCAAAAAATTTTAAAATATTGTACCAACCCTAAACTGTTGAACAATACATCTACAGCAGTATATCACACATCTGATCACACTTTCATTTAGAGATGACTTAACCTGGTTGAAAGTTTACACTAATAAGTAGCTGCATTCATTCACAGCATGATAAGTATAGTGATTACAAGAAGCCAATTAGGTGTCCTTAATTATTCTGGCAGTGGGCCCCAGCACTCCAGTGTTGGTTTAATGTTATAGGCTTTTAGTGCTAATGACATAAGACCACTGCGAATCCCTTGAATTAACTGAATAAGAGTTCTTAATTCTCTCGCAATTATAGCAACCAGTAATTACAAGTCCATTTCACACACTTTTTACTTGCTGTACTTAAAATGAATAATAAATTAGCTTCAGTGAATGGACAGGCTGTAGTGCTTTGTACCTGAGCATCTTATGTAGTCTGGCTCTGGTCAAACCCTCCCCGTTATCCATAAACGAGAGGCAGTCAAGTCCTCTGATGCGTGTCCAGTCTATCCAGATCTGTCTGGCATGAACATCTGGGTCATAAGCATTATCTGCCACACAATTCACAGTTCACAAAATAAAGAATATTTCATCTGACTGGAACATCTAATGAACCGTTTCGAAATATGCCAACAGCATAATGAGAAACCCAAATTTTCAACATGCTTTATCAAAGAAGTTGACATAAGAGAGGTTTAGAGAACTCACCGATCAGCTCAGCTATAGCACTGAATGGCCAGGTGTGACTCGTGGAATTAGCATGAAGAAATTTTGGACTGATCTGCATAAAGAAAATAGGATGCTGATTGGAAAAATGCTAAAAACAAAATCATTTAAAAGTAACGTCATTGCACACATTTTGCTAATTATTTAACATGAATCTTGCGATTACTACACTGATTTTTCAAAGCTGTAAAAAAGTATAAAGATTACTGTACATACTGTACTGTTACTTTCTACTTCATAATTTCATGTTTATTTCAATGCGTTACTTGCAATTTCTTTGTAATTATTTGTGAAGTTTACTAGCAATTTCAGAGTCTAAATTATTTGATTACACCAAAATTTTTTCAGTGTGTTACTATTTGTATATATTTTTAAATTATGGATTTTGTCATAGAATTAGATTTTTTTTGAGTATTTTGAAATATTATAATGATTTAAAAAAAAAATTGTAAAAATAAAATATATTAAATTGCAATAAAAAATCCAAAAACAAAAAAATAAAAAATTCATGCTCAAAACTATTGCATTCTTTCACCTTTTTGAATCCAAGAAATAATAGAAAAACACCGGAGAACATAATAAACTACAACAAAACTGATAAATGCATGTTACTTACTGTGCTCAGAGGAATGCCACGTTTTCCATTTGCCATTTTTGCTGAAAGATCTATTTTAGATACAGAAGAAAGCTGCAGAGAAGGGTTTGTTAACTGACCTTTTGCTGTCTGTGTCCAGATATAGCACACACCCTGCTCTCACACTCCAGCTATGTACCCGCTGAGACTTCTAAAGGAGTTCCTCACAATATTGTTGTGAGCAATAAATGCTGGTACAAATGTGTAACCTGACACGTCTTTATGTTCTTCTTGGAAATGCAGCTTTTATTTAAGCAAGCACTTTAAATATCAGTGTATATACTCTACTTCAGACATGGCGAGGATGCTGGATATTCAGTGGCCTCTTCCAAATCAGTGCTTTCTTCCAATCTGCAGACACATTCATCAAATGCTTTTCAAGAAGAAGCAATACAACCAGGTGAGATAAATCATGGAATTTTATTTTTGTAATTCACAGTTTTCTTTTCCAGATTAATGACATTTTTATCAGTATTATTTATAGGTACAACAATCATCAGTTTGAATCTAACAAGTTACAATCCACTGAGTAAAATTAATTATTAATTCAGGATTAATTGATGTAGTTAATGATTGTATTTGTGCATTTTGCATCTTCAAATAATTAACACATACACAAGCAGGAGTTCTAAACTATAGGTCTCGGTTTTAAAGGTATAGTTCACCGAATTATGAAAATTTGCTATTCACCCTCAGGCCATCCAAAATGTAGATGAGTTTGTTTCTTCATCAGAACAGATTTGGAGAAATTTAGCATTACATCACTTGCTCACCAAAGGATCCTTTATAGTGAATGGGTGCCGTCAGAATGAGTGTCCAAAGAGCTGATAACAACATTACAATAATTCATAAGTAATGCACATGACTCCAGTCCATCAGCTAACATCTTAAAAACTACATGTTTGTAACAAACATAAAGCTGTTGGACTCTCATCATGACGGCACCCATTCACTGCAGAGGATTCATTGGTGAGTAAGTGATGCAATGTAATGTTAAATTTCTCCAAATCTGTTCCAATGAAGAAACGAACTCATCTACAACTTGGATGACCTCGGGTTGAGTACATTTTCTGCAATTTTCCACTTTTTTGGTGAACTATTCCTTTAAGAGCACATAATTTTTGGTTGTTAACTGATAGTCAGTTTGTCTATTCACCAAAACTTTGATCAAATTTGAAAGCTTTTTGTGTAATATTTACAAAACTAAAGTACACAATGCCCATTGTAACTTTTTGGAATACCTGAAGTCTTGTGTCAAGGGCTCAATCTGAATTCAGCACAAAGCTTTCTAGAAATAGCCTGTCTAAATCTTGATGGGTCACTCTAGTCCATCTGAACTTGACTCAAGCTTTGCAATACAAATATATACACAATTACTCTTTCAAGCTCTCACCATGGCTGCACTTTCTTCTCTGAAACAAACTGCCCATGGGGCTCTTTAGCCCCAGCAGGCAGCAATGCCAAGTACACTGGAGTGACGGCGCCCTCATCTGGTGATTTGGTTGCATTTGGTCCAGCCATGTCAGTCCTGACCCATCCTGGACAGCAGGCATTGCATAGGATCTCATCTCCAGGCCTCTCTTTTGTCAGATTTCGGGCCATGATTCTAGTCAGGGTTGTGAGGCCAGTTTTGGAGACTCCATATGCAGTGCTAGGCCAACCTCGCTCTGCATGAACGCCTTCCCGAGCGTCACGGACGAATCTCTCCATCAGCCCAACTAGCTCTTCCTCTGTAATGTCATTGCTTCGGAAACGCGCCTGGAGTTCTGGACTGCAGCGGCTTAAAGCCACCGAGCTCATTACACTGGAGACATTCACCACCCGACCTAGAAAGAAAAATGAGTGTTTGAGAGAAGAAAAGAGAAGACAAAAATCACCAGACAAGCAGGTTCTACAAGGTATAACAGACATGACTTACCTCCTGGTTTGATAATGGGCAGGAACACATTGCACATATCTCTAGTAGCAAGAAATTAGTCTTCAATGTCACATCTGCTTGGATGCCAAAGGGGGTCTTGTCTGCCACTGTCATGAAGAAATCAAACGTTGTTTTCATTACACTTAACACAGTAGATGAATTTATAACAGCATTTTAACACTTCTTATTGTTTTTGTCATTTTAGACTAGTTTTGTATTTATTTATTTATTTTTAACTTTATCGGAATGATACAAAACTTTCTGATTTTGTGGGACTTGCTATATGAACACAAAAAGCATGGATGGTGACTAGAAAAAGCCACCATTTGAAGTTAACAGAAAATGCAAAAACATACTAAATACAGAGCCATGTTTAGGGGTACAATCTAAAAATCAGCTAAAATCAAGTATTTTTTGATAATGTTTAAATATATATACAAATGCAAGCCTAATAAAATGAAGAAATTACGTCTGAAAATATTCTTATAAGCAACTAGGCAATACACATATGTGACCCTGGACCACAAAACCAGTCATAACTCGCACAGGTATATTTGTAGCAATAGCCAACAATATATTGTATGGGTCAAAATGATCTATTTTTCTTTTATGCCAAAAATCATTAGGATATTAAGCAAAGTTAATGTTCCACGAAGATATTTTGTAAATTTCCTTCCATAAATAGGCCTATATCAAAACTATCTATTTTGACGGTCGAGCATCACAAGTGTGGCCCCTAAATGATGAAGACCAGAGTGTTAATTCCTGAATAAATGATTTACTCTTGAAGGCGATGCCAGCGTTGTTGACGAGCACGTCGAGGCCGCCGTACTTCTCTGTGAAGAAGTCACGCGCGGAGCGGACGCTGTCGGGGTCGGTGATGTCCAGCCGGTGAAAGAGCGGTGCCAGCCCCTCCTTCCTCAGACTGTCCACAGCTGCGGTTCCTCGACCGACATCCCGAGCTGTCAGGTACACGTCTCCGGCGAAATCCTTGCACATTGCCCGCACGATCGCGAACCCTATGCCTTTATTTCCACCAGTGACCAGAGCTACTTTACTGCTGCTCATTGCTGCGATGTGTCTGCAGTGGACAAGAAACTGAAAATAAGACCATATTCCGTGTCATAAACAGCAGCCTAATTAATAAAATCATAACATTAAATGCATTTGGAAAACGCATGCATGATTAAAATAAAACTCGTACCTGTTCTACTCCGCGGTGATCAATCCACTTTTGTTTATGGCAGTTTTTGGTGTGCGTCGCTACTTACTGCGCATGCGCGGAGGAACACGCTTGCATAAAGCATTGCCGTTCGATGTCTATGTCATGTGCATTAAGTTTTGCTTGCTGATACAGCAACAGTTTTGAGCTGTAAATCTTTTTTTTTTTTTTACGAAAATATGTATTTAATTTTCTATACGTACTGCGATAGGTTCGAAGACAGTGACGTAACGACGCCTGAAGCACGTGATCCGGCTGTGTTTTTGACCATGTGGATGGATGTGTGTTTTGTTTCTAACTGCGGTTTAGAATGACATTACACCCGATATAAGCTTTAGGTAGGGCCGCTATATGTAAACTCTAAGATGAATAAGCCTTGCTGTCGTGCTGGGAGAAGAGCGAGGAAAAAAAGACGGAAAAAACACGAGGATGTATACAAAGGTAGCTATTCAGTTTCTATGCTGATACATTGTAACTTTGTAGTATAGTATATGAAGTTTAAATGAGTGTTTTATTTGTATTCTGCTCCTGTAGTGTCTCTGAGTCACGAAGCTCAGTTTGTTCTTTTGAGGAGATGGCTAAAAGAAAAAGGCTTCACCTCACAGTCTCTCATCCCTGTCAACTTCCATGGCAAGATAGTTTCAATGGTAGAGAGCTTGTATAATATATTTTCACACGTAGTAATGTAACTAACTCTTATATTTTTCCCCCTTAGATACTGGAAGAGGGCTTATGGCAACTCAAACTATCAAGGTAATTATTTGTATGAACTTGTGTGTGCGTGTGTGTGTGCGTGCATGCATGCATATGTGCATAGGTCCAAAATCTGAAACCACATTGAAAATATGTTTATTTGTTACCTTTTCAGGCCAAAGACAGTGTGATTTCCTTGCCAGAGAAATGCTTACTGACCACCAAGACAGTTCTCAAGAGTTACATGGGTGACTATATAAAAAGGTATTTGGACTGATTGTTATATTGTATTACATTATTTAAAAAAAAAATAAATAAATCAATCTCATATATATATATATATATATATATATATATATATACATACATACATACACATACATACTGTTGTGCTATTAGATTTTTGAAATGGACCATGAGGGATCAATAAAGTGAATTTGGTTTTGGTTTCTCTCTCTTTCTACTTGTAGATGGCATCCTCCTATATCTCCTCTTCTTGCTCTTTGTTGTTTCCTGATTGCTGAGAGACATCATGGAGATGCATCAAAGTGGAGTCCCTACATTAATATCCTCCCAAAGACCTACACATGCCCTGTGTACTTCTCTGATGATATTATTGACCTTTTGCCGAGGAGTCTCCAGAAGAAAGCTACAGAGCAGAAAGAACAGTTTCAGGAGCTCTACT
Source organism: Tor tambroides (assembly GCA_021397915.2). NCBI lineage: Eukaryota > Metazoa > Chordata > Actinopteri > Cypriniformes > Cyprinidae > Tor > Tor tambroides. The sequence continues at coordinate 6,369 of JAFVLL020009337.1, forward strand.
GTTCTTCATTGATGTTTTTCCGCTCCCTCCAGCCACTCTTCACCCAGCCCACAGAGGAGTTGTTTACGCAGGATGCACTGCGGTGGGCTTGGTGTAGCGTTAATACACGTACGGTGTACATGGAGCATGATCAGAGTGACTATCTCTCCAGGGAGAAGGATATCTATGCGCTTGCACCGTACCTGGACCTGCTGAACCACTGTCCTAATGTACAAGTAAGAGCACCTAACAGAAATACACTGCTGTTCAAAAGTTTAAGGTCTGTAAAAATGTTTGATTTTTGAAGTCTCTTATGTTCACCAAGGCTGCATTTATTTATTAAGAAATACAGTAAAATCAGTGATATTGTGAAATATTATTACAATGATTTCTATTTGAATATAATTTAAAAGTTAATTTATTCCTGTGATGCAAAGCTGAATTTTCAGCATCATTACTCTAGTCTTCAGTGTCGCATGTCCTTCAGAAATCATTCCAATATGCTAATTTTTATTGTGATGTTTAATATTTTTTGTTTAAATCATGATACATTCTTGGATGAATATAAAGTTTAAAAGAACAGCATATATTTGAAATAAAAATCTTTTGTAACATTAAAAATGTCTTTTACTGTCACTTTTGATCAATTTAATGCATCCTTGCTGAATAAAAGTAGTATTTTCTTTCCTTTTTTTTGAGCGGTAGTGTACTTTCTTACAAAACAATAAAATGCATAGTTATAAGTAAAGACTATAAACTTTCCTTGTGGTGCAGGTTGAAGCTGGCTTCAACAAACAAACTCGCTGTTACGAAGTTAAAAGTGTTCAAGGCTGTAAAAAGTTCCAGCAAGTGTTCATTAATTACGGCCCTCATGATAATCACAGACTACTTCTGGAATATGGCTTTGTTGCCTCTGGTAACCCCCACAGTGTAGTATATGTTGATTTAGGTAAGGATATTAAATATTCTACATGCAAATATTAAATAGAATGCATGGAACTGCATTGATCGCTGTTTGTTGTTATTGTAGGAACTCTAAAATTATGTCTAGATGAAAAAGACAAACAGCTAACACAAAAACTACTCTACCTAAGGGACAATGATTTTTTAAGGTAAGTAATATGAAATATTGCACGCTATTGTTCTTAATTTTATGTGTAATGTTGCAGTTCATGATAAGAGGTCATTTTTCACTCTTCAACAGAAACTTAACGTTTGGGATGGATGGCCCTTCCTGGCGACTGATGACTGCACTGAGACTGCTGTCCTTGAAACCTGAGCAATAGTGAGAAGTTAACACCCTAAACACATTATTTGCATGCATGGAATTTGACTGCATGATAATGCAAAATGCATGTCACTGTTATTGCTTTTACTTGCACATAGTTTATTTTATGCCATTTATTTGAATACATTCAAAACTGATTTTAATGCTGTTGTCTGTACTGTAGTTCTAGTTGGAAGAGTGTCCTCTTGGGGGCAGCAGTGAGCCAGGATAGAGAAGAGTGGTGCATTCACTCTGCCCTAAAGCTTTGCAATAACCTCACCGATGACAATGTCAAGGCACTAGAGAGGGTGAGTCTAATTAAATCTGTTCATTCTTAATGCTGCCTGTGTCTAATTAAAGATACGAAACCACTTACAGTCTGAGTCTTTTCATTTGTACAGCTATCACAGCTCAAACAGGGTGCGAACCTGTCTCGCCTTGAACAACTGCGTGTGGTGGAGAGCCTGAGACAAGAGGAGCAAAGGATTCTGGAACACACACAAGTGGTCCTTCAAAACCTCTGGGGACAATAGTCACTGTGGTAACAGTAGGGCATTCGGAACACCGAGGAACCAGAAGCCTCACGCTGTCACTGCCAAGATTTAAACACAAGCCAAGAGCCAGCAGATATGGTTCAGCTTTGTGCAACTGCTCTTAACCAAATCACCTCCAAAACTGCAGGGAGTCCAAAATACGAACATTCTGTCATTTAATCGCCCTTATGACTTTTTCTTCTGTGGAACACAAAAGGAGACATTTTGAAGAATGTTCATGCAGCTCTTTTCTATCAGTGTTGTTATTAGATATCAGAAATGTTGCAATGGCCAACTAACTAAAAATTAGTTGAAGTTCTACAATTACTAAAAAAGTTAAAATAAAATAAAAATGTCAAAAGCACATCAATTAATAAAGCTTAAGCTAAAATAAAAATGAAAACTAACAATGAGATCTTAAACACAAATTTTCTATTGAAAGCAAATGAGCTATATGCTGTGTTTCTGGTAGGAGACTACTGATAATCGACTGCATGCCTCTGAACAATGATGGGGAATTCTAGGTCAGCATTATCCAGGCTTTTTCTATACAGATCTGCCCATATTAATAGGCAAAAGAAATGGGATCAGATGGAGCTGTTAATAATCTATTGGGAATGCTTGACAAGGGAAAATCACATATACAATATGTCATAACTAGGCCAAAGTTCCTAAGAAAAATGTTTTTATGTAAATAATTTCAAAAGTTCATATATCCCCACACACTTTTTTTTGTATAATGTAAATACTATTTGCTTTGTGATACATGTATTTTGGAATGAGTCTGATTTCCATTTAAAGAATTTTAATGTTTTTAAATACCAACAATCCATTAAAAGTGCAACTGACAAAAACATGAGATTTATAACAACTACATTTTACAGAATTATGGAAAAGACATTTTGAGCCCTCTTCAAAGCTTGACAGCTATTCTTTTCCTCGTTTGCTTTCTCTGTACCATCTCCATGGAGACTGTAGCTTCATATAAAGGCACAGGGTCCTCCAATTGCGGCCTGTGCAGAGACGACAGTCAAATTCAACACCATTCACACAACAAAGCTGATTTCACACTTTCTTTCTCTGCGTTACAAACACAGCCCACATACAATCAGTTTTAAGTTCATAATTTGTGTAATTATTACTCTTTTTGTACAGACTCTCATACACACAATCTGTTTATTCCTCATTCTCACCTGAAAGTCCCTGTGCAGAGTTTATCCATCACATCTTTCAGGATATCTGAGAGAGAGAGCAGACTAAAGGCAAATAACCCAGTAACAAACAGAAAACCACGTGTCCTTTATGTTGTTGACAAGGTCGTTCCAGTAGCCTGAGGACACTGGGAGAAAACCCTCAGGTCTCAAATACATCAAACTGCCACGGACTAGCCATATGCACACTCAGGAACCCAATGACCTAATTGCAACATATAGCGGTTTCACAAAAAATGGCTCTGATACCATCTAGTCAGATCTCTTTTCTTCATTCCACTGGAGAGTAAAGCAGTGTTTTGTGTAAAGAATAAGGGCCAGAGTCATTTTGATGGGTCTATGTTGAGACTTGCCTTCATGGCAAGTAACATACAAAAGAAAATGTGTCTACTCTATAAGACACTTTAGATAAAAATGTCTGCTTGATGCATAAATATAAACGATAATAGACTGAGCTGGAAACAATTCAAGGCTGATAAACAAAGCTGAAGCTTGAATTGTTTGTAATACAACCGGACCATTCAGAAGGCAGTGTTTGGTTAAAAACTAATGTAGTTTATAAAAGATACGAAGATATCGGCCCTGCTTGGCACGGGATGTTGTCCACACCTCGTCGTTAAGGAACGAGAGTGATGCTGCTTTCAGGAAGAGAATGTGGCTGTCAGGAGGGTCCAGCTTGGAAAAGAGGATAAAAATGATTTTATTAAATGTATATAAGTGTAAAAATCGATTCGGCTAGCCAATATTTGATTTATGTAATGAGGACACACAAAATGTTGAATGTTTAGGTATACAAAAAAGATCAGGGAACCTCGTTTTGAAGAAGCTGCTAACCTGTAAGTGTTGCTCTGTGGTGACCCAATGACCTCCAACTGAAAGAAGGGTCAGGAGGTCATGTTTATGTGGGCAGTGCCTCTGTGCTTCTGGCTCCTCATCATAGAATCTCACTGTTCAAAAAAAAAAAAAAAGCTCAAAATCATAGACTGCTGATTGAAAATGACATTTGGGGCCAATACAATTTTTTAAAATAAAAATAATACATTTATTTAGCAAGTAACAAGGTCTTTTATGACAGTAAAGACTCTTACATTGTTACAAAAAAAATCAATTTCAAATGAGTGCTGCTCTTTGGAACTTTCTATTCATCAAAGAATCCTGAAAAAAACTCATATTTGTATAATGTTTCCACAAAAATATTAATCAGCGCAACTTTTTTCAACATAATAAATGATAAGAAGAGTTTCTTCAGTGTCAAATCAGCATATTTAAATAATTTCACAATATTACTGTTTTTACTGTAGTTTGAGCAAATAAATGCAGCATCGGTGAATATAAGAGACTTCGTTCAAAAGCATTAAAAATCTTACCAACCCCAAACTTTTGAACAGTAAAATATGTATTCCCAGCATTTAAATAATAAATTGATATTGCAACACAACTGCTCAATGGACAGAAGATCCATATTAATATAAATAATTAAAAGCACATATGAGAAGACTTTGTTGAAATGGTTACAAATGTAATATAAAGTGACGGTAAACCTCCTGAATCAATGATGATGTCCACTCCAAGACCTCCAGTTTCTTCAAGGCACGAGTCCACCAAATCCTCCTTTGAGTCCCACACTCTGATCACTCGAGCTGAAGGAAGAGATACACTTAAGCACCAATGCTTACAATAAATCTAATTAACATTGATTAAGCATATCAAGCTGAGAGTGCTCTACAAGCTGATGTATACCGAATGACTATTCTCAAAGAATAGGCTTGTGTGAATATGATAGCCTGAATGAATACTTCTAGAACAGACTGCTGCCATAAATAACTTACCCAAAAGTGATTCCTGCACACCTTGAACAAGTGCAAGTGGCACAAGGAAGAAACAAGATGAAAAAGAAAGTCAAATAGCAAAGACAAAAAAAATGCTCAAGGGAGAAGTGAAAAGATGAGAAAGGCACTACCTGAAAAGGTTTAGCAATCAATAAGCGTGAGTTTAAAGAAAGACAGAAATCTAGGACAAAATGAAATCAGTTTTGATTTCCAGAGCAAAGGATGGGGTTAGAAACTTTGAACTGCCAGCATTACAACACATCTTTGAAATATGAGAAAATGCCCTCGGCAACAATCCAAACTTAAAGATTTCTACATTCGATTAGACTTGAATAGATTTTAGACTTTTCGCTTGTACATGAAATGATACCAGTGTGATGCTTTTCATACGCTCAGGAAATAAATCCACACTGCGTACCATAAATATGAGAGGTAAACTTTACAAGAGATAACAACTAAAGATTAATAGAGATTTGGCATTTCAGTTTGTTTGGCGTTTATCAGGGATTTCAGAACAACTCATGCCGAGTGTTTCGTAAATCTCCACTGCCAGTGAAGCGCCAAGTCAAACCAAGTTTGAACTTCATCCTAAATTGACACTTCATGGGGAAAATATCTTCGCTGTCATTCCTCTCCACAATGCTTCACTTCAGCACCCACCCACACTCGGCCGGAGCTCTTCCAAAAACTTCTGGTCCTCCGGAGACAAAGCTGTAGCCAGGACTTTCACACCATGATAGTGGGCGAGCTGAATGGCCAGAACTCCAAAGGGCTGCATGCACACAAAACAGGAAGTTAATGATAATGATTTGAGAGTTTGAAAACAGAGAGCCAAATAATGCTTGTAAAGTACCATGTTGATTCTGATGTGAGAAGATAGCTAAATAAAAACAACAAAATCCATTTTCAGAATATCAGAATGACAAAACTGACCGGTTTCAACAAATATACACTACTGTTCAAAAGTTTGGAGTCGCTAAGTTTTTATTTTTTTATACAGAAAGGATGCATTAAATTGATCAAGAGTGACAGTAAATATAATGTTACAAAAGATTTTTATTTTCTTCCTTCTTTTTTCTGTCTTTCCAACCTGCAAAAAGCATAACAATTTCCACAAAAATATTCAGCTGCACAACTGTTTTCAAAATGTATAATAATAAGAAATGTTTCTTGAGCAGCATATTAGAATGATTTCTGAAGGATCGTGTGACACTGAAGACTGGAGTAATGATGCTGAAAACTCAGCTTAGCATCACAGGAATAAATTACATTTTAAATTTATATTAAAATCCAAAACATTTATTTTAAATTATAATAATATTAAAGCCACACTATTTTCTGTATAAATGCAGCCTTGGTGAGCATTAAAAAAAATAAAAATCTTACCAACCCCAAATCTGAACAGTAGAGTATATACTAATAGGAGGCAAGCATCAGGAAGGTGTTGCCCTTTTGACCTCTGCACAGATACCTACACCAGCCCCATCCAGCACCAGTACAGTCTGACCCACAGCCATCCGAGCCAGTGTGTGGAGAGCAGTGTAAGCCCTCAGACCGTCTTTAATTACTGCTGCTGCTTCAAACCAGCTCGCTTTCTCAGGCTTCTGAACTGTTATTAAAACATAAGCATATGGGAAATACAAAAGATAGTGTATCTTTAAGGAACTAGGTAGGATTATTGTCTATAATGTGTGCAATACCTAAATTATATTCATCAGTAACCACAACAGAACAAAGGCCAGACTGCTCAGCATCCAGAGGGAGAATCCCTGAGAAGACATGCAAATGTTTATTTGATTATACACATATAAAGCAGACTCAAAATGAGAGTCTAATACAGTTCTTACCAACAACCTCATCATCTGGCTGGAAAAAGGTCACTTTGGGTCCAACTGGAAAATGATAGCATCACATCAGATTTATCAGTCACATTTATTTGATTAGATGGTAAATGGTAATGGTGTCAAATATACAAGAAGTCATTTAAACCTTGAAGAACAACCCCAGCAATCTCCCTTCCAACTGGGACATGCTCTTTCTCAAGCTTGAGTTCCCCATACAGCTGAAAAACAGATTATGAATGCAAATATTCTGTATACCAGACACATGCTTTGAGATTTGCTATTATATATCCAGTTGCTTTTCTCTTCAGGTCATTCACATCAAATCACCAGATGTTGTTCAAGATCTTGCTGACAATTAAATTACCTTAAAATCAACTGGACTTAGTGCACAGCTTTTCACTTGAACTTTGACCTGATGGTCGCCAATGTTAGCGGGTACATTCTGTGACAGAAAACAACGGACATCATGCAATTAGTACGAATTGCTTATTACAGATTTCTCCAGGAAACTGGGGGTATGTAAATGCATGCATCAGAAAATACAAAAGCATGACCATGCACTCTCACCGTCTCCTGTGAGACAAACTTCACATCACCCTGGTCTCCTGGTTTGCAGTAAAGTCCCTTCATGGCAATTCTAGCTGTTCTGTAATCAGATGAATCAATGCCCAATGAAAGATTAACACAAGCAACAGCAACAAGCTGAATGAAATACTGTATTAATACTATTATTATAATAACATGCAATACAGAACACTCTCTAAAGAAATTCACCACATTTTTTGTGTGTTTGCACTTGAATTGTGCAAGTTAAAGAATATAAGATCCAAATCATGCAGAACAAGATTGCATACTGACTGAGCTACTTGTTTTACTTTGCAATATCCCTATCGCGATTCTCTGTTTAAAGCATCAAGATCGGTGTCATAATATCTTCTTATGTTATGCTATATAATATTTTTTGCATGCAAGAGTATTTCAGATCCTACCAACATTAAGACGTTTGCGGTAGTGTTTTGTTCATTTCCTGCACGTGACTCCTCCTGTGTGACGTAGGTGGAGTAGAAATATAAACACATAGAAGAGAAACTAGAACTTCTCACAGCACAATACGATGTGTGAGGGATTAGGTTAGATAACCGCTTGCTTATTTCCACTAAATATATGTCCTCAGTGAATCTAAAATATAGAGACCGAAGTAATCTCAATTATATCAATTCATTTTAAATCAATAAATAATGAAATAAATCAATGAAATGTAACATTTTATTTGTAGTAGTACATTAAAACAGCAGTAACGTGCTGAGAAGTCAACGGGTTCAGCTTTCTGAGCTAGCGATGCTTGATTCGTAAACGAATCGTTCTTTTAAAATGAATCTGTTGAATCGGTTCGGTTCACAATCCTGTGTGAGGGATGACGGTAGATAACTGCTTTCATATTTTAACTAATCGAAATATAGAGACCAAAGTACTTTAATAAAATCTATGCTAGTAACTTGATTAATAATAATAATAATAATAATAATAATGTAACAAAACAATGAAATGTATTTAATATTTGATTTTTTAAAAAAGCCAGTAATGACGCTCGTTCTAGGCTAGCAATGTCTGATTGGAATCTGTTGAATCTTGCAGAATCGGTTCACAAAACCGGTCTGGGAGCGTTTTCCAAAACCATATGGTCGTAAGTTCCGTCGTTACCAATATACAGGTGCATCTCAATAAATTAGAATGTCGTGAAAAAGTTCATTTTTTCTTGTAAGTTATTTCAAAAAGTGAAACTTTCATATATTTTAGATTCATTACATGTAAAGTAAAACATTTCAAAAGTTTTTTTGTTTTAATTTTGATGATTAGAGCTTACAGCTCATGAAAGTCAAAAATCCAGTATCTCAAAATATTAGAATATTTACATTTGAGTTTCATTAAATGACCATCCATACAGGGTATCTCTTGTTCTTTCAAACCACAATAATGGGGAAGACTACTGACTTGGTAATGGTCCAGAAGACAATCATTGACACCGTCCACAAAGAGGGTAATTCACAGAAGGTCATTACTGAAAGGGATGGCTGTTCACAGAGTGCTGTATCAAAGCATATTAAATGTAAAGTTGACTGGAAGGAAGAAATTGAGTAGGAAAAGGTGCACAAGCAACAGGGATGACCACAAGTTTGAGAATACTGTCAAGCAAAGCCGATTCAGACAATTGGGAGAGCTTCACAAGGAGTGGACTGAAGCTGGATTCAGTGCATCAAGAGTCACCACGCTCAGATGTCTTCAGGAAAAGGGCTACCAAGCCACTTCTAAAACAAAAACAACATCAGAAGCATCTTACCTGGGCTAAGGAGAAAAAGAACTGGACTGTTGCTCAGTGGTCCAAAGTAATCTTTTCAGATAAAAGTAAATTTTGCATTTCATTTGGAAATCAAGGTCTGGAGTCTGGAGGAAAAGTGGAGAGGCACAGAATCCATGTTACTTGAAGTCCAGTGTGAAGTTTCCACAGCCAGTGATGATTTGGGCTGCCATGTCATCTGCTGGTGTTGGTCCAATGTGTTTTCTGAAGTCCACAGTCAATGCAGCCATCTACCAGGAAATTTTAGAGCATTTCATGCTTCCTTCTGCTGACAAGCTTTATGGAGATGCTGATTTCATTTTCCAGCAGGACTTGGCGCCCGCCCACACTGCCAAAGGTACCAAAAGCTGGTTCAATGACCATGGTGTTACTGTGCTTGATTGGCCAGCAAACTCGCCAGACCTGAACTCCATAGAGAATCTATGGGGTATTGTCAAGAGGAAGATGAGAGACACCAGACCCAACAATGCAGATGACCTGAAGGCCGCTATCAAAGCAACCTGGGCTTCCATACCACCTCAGCAGTGCCACAAACTGATCACCTCCATGCCACGCCGAACTGAGGCAGTAATTAAAACAAAAGGAGCCCCTACCAAGTATTGAGTACATATACAGTAAATGAACATACTTTCCAGGAGGCCAACAATTCACTAAAAATGTTTTTTTTTTATTGGTCTTATGAAGTATTCTAATTTGTTGAGATAGTGAATTGGTGGGTTTTTGTTAAATGTGAGCCTAAATCATCACAATTACAAGAACCAAAGACTTAAGCTACTTCAGTCTGTGTGCATTGAATTTATTTAATAAACGAGTTTCACAATTTGAGTTGAATTACTGAAATAAATGAACTTTTCCACGACATTCTAATTTATTGAGATGCACCTGTAGTTCATTGGAACTTGCGATCATAGTTAGCTAACGATGGTTTTGTGAAATGCACCCCTAAAGAATTCATTCACCAATCGGAATTAATTATTTGTTCACAAGGCTGTTCTTGAGTCGAGTAAACGACTCTCACCTGAAGCAAGAACTTTCGGACCGATTCGTAATTAGCCGAGAATGAACTGATATTAAGAGCAGAGTGTGCTCATTACGAGAGAAGTAATTTACTTTAATAACCGTAGAAATATTACAAATAAAAATACTGAAAATATGTTTTCTACTTGATTGTACGCATGGAGGAAAAGTTTTTTTTTTTTTTTTCCATTCTACAAATAAATACGCATGTAAATCTATAAACTGCTGGGCAACGATTAATTGCGATTAATCACATCCAAAATAAGTTTTTGCTTATATAATAAATGTGTGTACTGTGTATATTTATTATGTTTATATAAAGACATTTTGAAAATATTTACATGTATATATTTATATTCATATAATTTATATGTAACTATATTTAATATATAAATATAACATATTTTTCTTAAATATACACATGCATGTGTGTGTATTTATATATACATAATACCTATTTATTATACTTTTTAATTAACTGTTCCCTCCTGGTGGAATGACTTGCCAAACTCAATCTGAGCAGCTGAGTCCTTAGCCATCTTCAAGAAACCGCTAAAAACACATCTCTTCCATCTTTATTTGACCCTCTAACACTAGCACTCTTTATTATAATTCTATTTTATGTATTTTTTTTTTTATTATTAAAAAAACACTTGACTATCTATCACCTGCACTCTCTCTATTCATTTTCTAACTGCTTGTTTTTCTTTTAAAAAAACCTAACACTAGCTTTTTATATTCTTTTTCTATTCTATCTACTTGTTTTCTTTGTGTGTGTGTGTGTGTGTGTGTAATTAGTGCTGTCAAACGATTAATCGTGATTAATCACATCCAAAATAAAAGTTTTTGTTTACATAATATATGTGTACTGTGTATATTTATTATGTATGTGTAAATATACATACATGCATGTATATATTTAAGAAAAATATGTTGTTTATATTTTAAATATATTTATATATAATATAAATTATATGAATAGAAATATATACATGTAAAATGAATTATTTATATACATAATAAATATACACAGCACACACATATGTAAACAAAAAGCACTATATATATATATATATATATATATATATATGTACACACACACACAGAGAGAGAAAACAAGTAGATAGAATAGAAAAGGAATATCGAAAGCTAGTGTTAGAGGGTTTTTTTTTTAAAGAAAAACAAGCAGTTAGAAAACGAATAGAGAGTGCAAGTGATAGATGGTCAAGTTTTTTTTTTTTTTTGTATGTGTACTGCGTTGGGCTAACCAAGACTTGTCATAGCACTTGCATTGTATTGCTCTTTGTTGGTTTTGATTGCTTCTATTGTCTTCATTTGTAAGACTTTTCTGTTAAATGACTAAATGTAAATATAAATATACACAGTACATATATTATATACACAAAAACTTTTATTTTGGATGCGATTAATCGCGATTAATCGTTGCCCAGCACTAAAATGCAAGATAAAATATAATAAAAAACAGTTATCAATACAGTGACAAGTAGAACACTACTGATTTCCTCCTGGTTTGGGCCGCATTGCGCCCCCTGTCTGCAGTAAACGCGCAGACGCGGATGCCTGAATGACGTGCGCACGTTTCATTTTTCCCCCTTTTTACTTCACTACTAGCGAAGCTGCGAGGAAAGAAACGAGGAGCCAGAAGGAGCAGCGATATAACCCTGGAATTGATCTCGCACGTTAAAAAAAAAAGGAAAGAAGAGTCCTCCTTCTGTCATCCCATGCTCCTCTAGCGTGTTCCCTCACAGAGTGCTGGAGATATAATGGGAACTGAATGATGAGGTAAGAGTGTTTGTGTGTCTCGGGCCGATTGTCCTTTTTTTGACAGTGACTGCGGCCGCTGCATTTCAGGGCGCGCTTCGTGCGAATTTACGTTACTAGTAACGTTCTGCTGTTTAGCGCAAGGCAACGGTCACCTCAACGGTCTTTTCGACTCGGTAACTGTAATATTATCCTCTTCTAGTCGTTTATTCGTAAAAGGAGGCCTCTGTAAGCTCTCCTTCCATGTAGAGATTGCAGCTAAAGCTCAGCTCTGATTTACTGGGGTAACGTTAACGTTAGCACACGGCTAACGGCTGCTGGTGTGTTATTATCACTGACAGCAGGTTAAAAACGGGATTTCTGAGGTAAAACTCACCGATATAGTGGACTATTTGGACCTTGAGAGTGCTGAGGTAATGTGTGTTGTATGTAGGGTGTAGTAATAGTGAGTTAGCCAACTGTGTGATGGGGAGCAGATGAAGATACCCTGATGGGGGCAGTTTTTAACCAGCTTCCTCAGCTCATCTCCACACATGGCTGCAGGTCTCATCTCTAAATATTGTTGTTGTTTTTTTACTGTGACTCTCCCATTTCTTCTCCAGTGCAGTCAGTACACATGTGTGTGTATGCTGGCCTGGAGAAGCAGAGGTTATTATCCTGTGATTATGTCTGAAGGAAGGTGACTAAAAGGCTCAAATTCTGTAGTGCAGTCTGGCCTTGGATTTGTGTGCTTTGTCTTAAAGCCACTATCATATAAACACTGTCAGATTAGAGGGTGGTTTACAAGATCTTGTGATCAATGCAGCTGGAGCCGGTTGGCCTGGGTCAGTCTGGTTGTAAACCTGGTTCGGTCCTGGCTTATAGAAGCACTCCTTGATCACAAGACTGAAGTGGAAAACCTGCTTTGGTACCCGTCCTGAGAAATGCTTTAAAAATGTGATCTCACTATAACTGATATAAGATCAGCTCTTTAGTTGCTAGGATGTACCAAAATATTCAAAGATGTAGGCATCCAAATGTAAAAGTTAAACTCAAATTGATCTAAATATCAATCATTAACCTGATGATGATTGAAGATGTTTCTGTAATTTACTGGTTAAATGTATAATAATATTGAAACATTAATCATAAGTTGGTCATATTGTGATTTTAAAAGTATAAACACTTAATTAAGCAGATACTCTGGTTTCTAGAAACCTAGAAAAATCATTTTTTGGACATTCAGAATACCCACCATAAATGAATGTCAATTTATATTTGCCTGTAGTAAAACCACAGTTAATCTGAGTAATATCAGATAGTGAGTGATATTTTGTTTTACTATTATTTTTACAAATATTTACTGTTATTTTACATAACTTGCAGACAAGTGAGAATTAATGGGTTGAGTAGATTGCTGTTCAAAATGACTGAAATTCAGCATAAAATGTAAAGAGCATCTTCATTATTTCCAACCCTACAAAGTATGAATGGATGATCATGCTTTGACATATCGATCTTCCTTTAGTCACACTTCTTTTAATCATGTGATACGAATTCGTTCACTAGACTTGACCTTTGAAACACGATGAAAGCTTGTTTCCGGTCTCCCACATTCGTATGTGTATAAATGGAAAAGTGCAGTTTGGTTGCCCCTTTAGTTTGTTCTTATTAAATTTATACAGGAATATTCCAATTTCTGTTGAGCATGTAAATGTCTTTTTCGAATGAAAATTTAATCAGAAAATGGCCTTTAATCTGAAAGTAATGTAAACGTTGTGGCGCTTACAGCCTTGTTTAGATGAGGATAATGGAGCATTTGAAAGCCTCTGTTTTAAGTGCAGGCTCAAGAGGAGCTTATTGTTAGGCCGTTCAGTTCATGAGTCATTAGAGGCTGTTTTTGCAACCTCAAGTTTATCTGGCCACTTTCTCTCTTCCATCCATAGATTCGCCATTCTCTATTCCCCATCCCCCACAGGTGTACAGCAGAGATTTAGTCTGGGGTGCGAGATAAAAGAGATCCGCAATCCACTGTACACCACTCGGTCTCAGCAGGATGGATGATAGGCCAGCTATGTGTGTGTGGGTCTGGTCTTTTTTTGTTCACCGCTGATATGTGCGCTGCCCTTTTGCTGCTCACTTTGAAATTTGTTTCTCTTTGTACGATCGTTGGCTCAGAAGCGGCTTTTTGTCTAGATAATTAGGTTAACAGGAAGAGCGAGGGGACCCTCAATCTCTCACCCCAGTGGTCTGCTCCAGTAGGCCTGAATAATTTCAGTCATTCCTGCCTGCTTTTTGCTAAACAAATTGTGAATGATGGGCTTTAAGTGTATTTGCTTTGCTGCTGGAGTTAAAGTTTGAGTTTATAGCTTATGTCTATAGCCTACATGCATGTAGAGCAGGGACGATGATTTTTGAAATGCACATTTATAAGGGGGCATAACACACACAGTTTCACCCAATCTCATGTAAATCTTGAGTACCTATAGAGTAGTATTGCATCCTTCATATCTCCAAAAAGTCTTTAGTTTTATCATATTTATAAAAGAAAGACAGCTTTACGATTCTCTCCTAAAAAGCCGAGCTCCCGGAGGCGTGCTGTGGGCGGAGCTAAAGGGTGACGAGCACTTGAGCGCCGATCGCCAACAAAAAGCCGTTTCACTTACTGTCTGCAGTTCTGAATCATGACCGGGATCTTTTATAGCTGGGACTGCTCCGTCTTTCAGTATCAAGCGATGTGCAAATGAGCAATTCCATGCAAATGTCAACCTTACCATGAATAAATAAAGTTTTTACCAAAAGAACAAAACCCTGTTTAAGTTGTGAGTTTAGGTCTGAATTTTACTGCATTAACTTGCTTTAATAGAAATTTGAAGGAAATCGCTATGTTTATCCACCACATATGAGGGGTGCACCTGCGGTAAAAATACGTTTTCATTCGACTGTGTTTCATGTTTTCAAATGAGATATCAAAGACTGCCCATTTTTTAATTTATGTCAACAGTACGTATTTTGTAGAAAGATGGAGGCCTGTCTGAAA
>JAFVLL020009337.1:21305-40198 GCA_021397915.2 Tor tambroides
GGTTCAATATATTGGTAAAGAATACAATTTATGAGAATTTATATTTCAGGTTTTGACTGCAAATGTCACGTCCATAACGCTGGAATTGCCCAAATACAGCGTCGAACTGGGCCTTGTTTATAAACGTTCGTCAACAAACACACTTGAGAAACTCCGTTGCTGCCCCGAAAAAACAAACTGCATCCACTGTTCATGTAACACTGTGTTCTTCGGGAAGCTGAACAAAGTTATCTTTCCCTCACAACCAAAAACACACTTCTTTAGAGACATTCTTCCCGAGCGAGTCCTGTGCAGTGCAGCCGAATGAAGCGCGTTGATGGGCGCGCTCTTGCTCTCGCGCTGGTCGAAGAGCACGCCCGCGCACTCATTCAGGAGAAATGCCCATATAAAGAGATCCACCCTCGTTTACATCATGAAGAGCCACGATCGAAAAAAAACTCTCTGAAACTTGTACGAACCCGGAAGTAAGATTTTTGGCACAGAAATACTCTGTTATACGTCCAAATTGTTTTTTGAAACTTTGTCCATGCTTAGCATGAGAATCCAACTTTTTAACAGTGTAAACAACTCTGAATGCATGACACAGGATTGTGCCCCCTAGGGCTGGGTGATATATCTCGCGCGATATGCATGCGCATCTCGTCAGTAAAGCCGGTTCCGTGATTAGCGGTAAATCTCCATCACCCGCTTTCAAATGGAGCGGCATTTAATACACGGAGCCGTAGATCACTGACAAGCTACACAATATCGAGTTCATTACCGCAGATGAATCGCCTTCGATAATGAACGCGATATTGTGCAGTTTGTCAGTGAACTATGGCTCTGTGTGTTAACTGCCGCTCCATTTGAAAGCAGGTGATGGAAATTTACCGCTAATCACGGAACCGGCTTTACTGACGAGATGCGCATGATCATATTGTTCAACATATCGCCCAGCCCTAGTGCCCCCCCTTTAAAGATGAAATAGTGTGTATTACAGAAAATTGGAAACTCAGCTATAGGCCTATATGATTACTGTCCGATGATTAAAGGGATAGTTCACCCAAAAATGAAAATTCTGTCATTAATTACACACCCTCTTGTCGTTGCAAACCCATAAGACCTTTGTTCATCTTTGGAACACAAATTAAGATATTTTTGATGTAATCCAAGAGCTTTCTGACCCTTCCATAGAAAGAAACGCAACTACCACATTCAAGGCACAAAAATGTAGTAATTTGTTAAAATGTGACATCAGTGGTTCAACTGTAGTTTTATGAAGCTATGAGAATACTTTTTGTGCACAAAGAAAACAAAAATGGCTTTATTCAAAAATTTATTCTCTTCTGTGTTAGAATTCGACACACATTCACGAAAGTAACGCAACGATAAAACTTTGGATTGAACTTTCCAAACATTCAAAACAATGCCGTGTGCTGTGGGCTGAAATGTGCTCAATGTATGTGTGTACATATGGTGGTATTTTTACTAGCTCATAACTCACAAAGAGCTTATTAAATGTGTAAATGCGTCAAAACAGTGGCAGGAATTGCTCTATTGCACACAGAGATCTGCTGCAAGGAGGCAGTGGTTCCCATGCCTGTATCTGCAAATGGGCAACATTGTGGAAGAACTAGAGATGCTTGAGCATTTTGTCCTTTAGGGTCACATCTCGTGATATCATGTCCTGTTTTTGGTTTGTTTAGATGTCTTTGGTTCATGTTGCATCCATATTTCAATCAAACCGCTCCAGAATTCATTTGGAAGCGGATCAAGACTTCTGACCCTGTTTTGTGTGCATCAAGGTTCGAAAGGCAGTGATCACGCTTATTTAAATGAGCCACATTAGCAGAGCAATCAGAGTTTGTTTTAATCAAACCAAACATGCCAAGTGTAAGCACCCTAAGACCGTTTGCTTCCTTCTTGTTCGGGATTGATGCTTAAAATTTTTCATTGACTTATACCCATATGTTTATCGTCATTTTAATTCATAATTTGTTATTATTGTGAACACCGCTTATTATAAATGTTTTGCTGCTTTAGTTATTAAAGGTAAGTATTATTTAGCATCTTATTTACAGTATATTGATTAGCCATGAATCTTTAGTCCGGCTATGCGGTGTCTGTGTGTGTGTGTGGTGTTTTGCACAGAGCAGTGACTGTAACCTTGTCATAATATTGGACAGAAGTACAACGATACAGGCCCTCTTCCGGAAGCTGTTGTATTTAGTCTAATGGGTGATTCGTTCTGTTCCAGGCTCAGCTTCTGCTCAGACAAAACCGGTAAAATCCATTGAAGAAGTACTATCTGCTCTCACTGTTACAGCTGAGCTGTTCTGCCTACCTCAGCTGCAGAGAAAGCACTTCTGCTTCCGTGTTTATGGCCTTTCTTAAATGCTTCAAGATGGAACTGAGCAAATGAGCCGATATCAGATTATTATCAGAATTTTTGTTTCTGTTTAAGCGAGCAGGTTGTGATACTGAATTTTTTACTAGACTAGCGATGTGAAACAGCTTGAGCGTGTTTTGAAAGATCGGTGAGGATGATTTGCCATCAGTGATGATGAAAGCTTAGGGTTGCGTTTCATTTTAAGCTAGATTCATTCCTCTGCATGTGTCTGGACTGCATTACGTATGGGTGGGGTGCAGAATGTCTGTGTTTTGTTGAGTGGTGAATGGAACAGTTGGGGGTGTCAGTGGAACCATAAGCATCTCTGAATATCATTTGAACGCTGTATGACTGTGGCGAGATTGACTCCCACATGTCTTTCGGCCTTGTCCTTGAAGGAAGCCAGCAGCTTTGCAGTGGTTTGTGTGTATGCTCTTCTTAAATTCCTGTTCTTTCTAGTACCGTATCAGGTATTGATGTTAAGGGGGTTGAAGCTGTATTCATTCTGCGACCGTTCAGGCTCAAATGACTGCTTGTGCAGTGAAAGTGACCTGTGGGTAGAAGTTCAAATACGCTGTTTACTCTCTGCTAATGTTCTGCAGTCGAAGCCAAACGTGGTCCAGGAAAGACTGTTGTGCTTTTGTGAGGAATGCAAACGTGTGTGGGTGCGATTGGCTGAGTTGTTCACATAGAGCCCCCAATCTTTTTTGAAAGGAATGCAGACAGGAGTGTGAGTGTGATGTTAACACTGTTAACATCTTTGGCCCTGGGCTCTCTTGTCACCTGACTAATGAATCCGCAGCTGGATGTGTTTGAGTGTGTGTCTGTGTTTGTACATGTTTTTTCATAGTGTCTGCATGAGGTGAAGTTCAACGAGTGAGGGAGACTAATCTTGCTTCTAATTCTGATATTGACTGATGAGTTTATAAAAGAATGAAAAATTGATCAACACACTCCAGATATTTATCATAAGTATTGATATTTTTCTATATCATTCAAAAACGTTTGCATTAGATGCATTTGATATTATTTATTAATATGTAAAATGAGTTCCTCGATTAGGGATGTCTGAGTTGATTCTGCAGCTTCTTGTCAAAATTGGAAATACAAGTCATATTTTTATGACATGTTATGACATGTTCACACTAGCACTGCAGTGTTTATAGAGAGTACGTTCAAATTACTGCCATGTTAATGTTACATTTTAAAAATAATGTTATTTTTTTAAAGTGTATGTCTGGAGCAGAAAACAATCATTTTGCCTCAGAGCTTGCAGGCATTTGTTTTCTCATTGTCGAGCAAGGGGAGATAGGCTATCATTTTGACATAGAAGAAAACAGAAAAGTTCAAATTCCATTTAAACTATAAAATTAGTTATGGCGCACACCCCTAGTCTAGATATAGATATAAACAGCTAAATTTCCACTGAAAGTTTTCTTAGTGTTCAAACTAACAATTTTAGTATATCAGTCAATAAAATAAGCAAAATCCCATAGACTTGCATTGAGGGACCTGAGCCATCAAAAATGTCATAGATGCCCTGGCAACCTCATGCTCTGTGATTGGTGGTGCAGAGTAATGCACAAGCAAGCACCACTCACATTGTCTTCAGAATAGTGATGCACTGAAATAAATTATTTACCAAAACTGCAATTTTCTTTTTCATTTAGCCGAAAACTGATGCAATGTGGCTAATGAGGTAATTGAACTCTGTGCTATTCAAGGTATTGAGTTTGCAGGTGATGTTAAACCAGTTGTGATTCCAGAATAAATTAAATCAGTTTGTAGAAGTTCTTCAGCAATGACCTGCCTCAAATTTGACATTTTTGCTATAGCATCATTTTTAATGTGTCCACAGTGCTTTTATATTTCCGAAAGAAATGCCGACTCAGACAAAGCGTGTCATTGGAGAAGTGATAGTGGCCTTCCGAAACTATTTTGGCTGGAAAAAAAAAAAAAAATCGGCGGATCACTGATTCAGAAAATATAGAGTTATATTTTATGCGCATACATTTTTTTTGTTATATTCCCTCTTGTTAACACTAATACTGAAAGACAGCAGAAATGTAATTAATCAATGAGTATGGAAAAATTCCTCACCCAGATTCATTTCACCTAGTGACAGCATTCCTGTTGTATGACAATCACATCTGTTTGCCTTGATTCAGTGGGCCGGGTTTGGATCTGGATCAGTGAGGCAGGTTGGTCATGAATAGGAGTAAAGCTCAGGTCGTCTAAGACGTGCAGATCTTCTGAAAGCTTTTGTTTGTTTGTGTTTCTAGTGTGTTCTGCAGAACATTTCCCTTTCCTGGTCTTTCATTCAGAACGGCTGTGTTTGAGAGCATTGTCCCGAGGAAAAGCTTCATTAGAATCAGAAAAAGGGTGACAGGAAAAAGTAGGTCAGATGCTCAAAGACACACACACACATACGGTCATTAACAGGGCCACGACAAGGGCCGGTTCTACTGTGTGACAGTGTCACTAGCATTGCAGTGTTTGACACTGCGCTCTGCCAGTGAGAGAGAGCGTGTGAGTCACCAGTGTCCTGTTTAATCAGGGGAACTGGATGTTTTCAGTATTGAGTCAAGCTCTCTGCGAAGGGCTTAGTCCTCCATCTTGAGAAATACCCCACTGCTTCAGATTAGACCTCAGACAGTACAAACACACCCTGGAGCCAGTGCTATTCAGACATAATGGATTTCCACAAATAGTATGTTCATAGTAAAACAAGAAAAATTGCACGGTATAGAAATTGCTCCACAAATGGCATAGCGTACGATGCTTAAGATCACGCAAATGAATGCTTTGTATAGTAGTAGTGTTTTAGTGAAAACTCTGAAAGTTCTGTTCATCATGAAACTGCTTCACATTCTAATATCAGATGTGTGAAGTGGAAAATGAAGCATATTTTCATATCAGCATTTTTCTGAAGAGTCTGCAGGCGGGGCAGTGTGATCGGGTGGTCAGAGTGGTGCAATGTCAGTGTGAAATATCATGATTTCCTCACACCTTCAGCTTCTGCACTGCTCTCTGCCAGCTCTTCAGAAGAACAGAGATCAAAATCATGTCTGTTTTCATCATCTTTTATTTTCAGTATGTTGTAAAGTAATCTTTTCCATTAATTAAATTGCTGTACTACCAGTATCATCTCACACCTTTAATATTATGTTTTCATTTCTTCTCTTGAATTATTTCTGGTTCTTGCCTTGCTGGATGAAATATTTAATTGTCTTTTCTTCCGTTGTGACATATATCTTAGTGAATAAATGTAGGATGGAATGGTTATATTCATCAGGAATTTGTTGGATTTTTGAGTCATGGTCATTTACCAATTTTGTTGTGATCTCATGGTGCACACGTCATCAGAGTCACAGAAGAAAGGGGGAAGTTCTTGTGATGTAAATATTACAAAGGCACATTTTAAATAATGATTGCACAGATAAATCATTAATAAAAAAACACTGCAATATTCCATGAAAAAATATATGAATTGCCCATTTTGATTTCGAATATAAATGCCCTGGTTGCTTAGTATTGTAAACTGAATGAAAGTATTTATTGTACTACATACAGTATGACTACAACATATTTTCCCAGTGTCTGGATTAGCAAGTTTGTGTTTTATTTGTAAAAACCTTTCAGTTTGTGTTGTGATCGGACCCTGCGGAGACAGAGCAATGAATTCCATTATGCAGGAATGGAAAGGAAGAAAAGGGTGGAGGAAGAGTGGGGGAGAGACAGAGAAAGAGAGAGAGAGAGAACAGTCTGGCACTGATTAAAATACTTTGGCCAAGGTTCCCCTGGGTGTCTCTGCTGGAGAGTGTGTGTGTGTCTGTTTGTGTGGCTGTTTGTGTGTGTGTGTGTGTGTGTGTGTGTGTGTGTGTGTGTGTGTGTGTGTGAATTCTCGCAGTGCGTTTACACAGCTGGGAGATAACTAGTCCCAGACCGAGGCCTTCAGATAGTTGCTTTGTCAGTGTTTTGTGTCCAAGTGTGTTACTGAGGTTACTTTCAGGCTTACTGTAAATGAGAACTACAACAAACTCAGTTTAGGGACATATATATAGACTAGTTGGTGAGGTACGTGGGTTACACAGTTTTCTGAAAAAGTTTAGTTTACCATGCAGTTAATTCTGGAGAGTCAGGTGGAAAAGTCAGATGTACATTACCAGAGAGAAATCTGTCTTTTTCACCTGGAAGACTGAGTTGAAATAAATATGGATGAATTGTTCACAATAAGATCTAAAACATGCATTTACAAAATTGATAGGCTGAATTTTAATGTCACCATAAAAATTGTAAATTATTTATCTGTGCCATCACCATCATTGTTTTAAAATTCATGTGGCCTCGTAATCTTTTAACAAAAACATTAATTCCCCTCACCTTTGCAGTGACATCCCTTCTCTGGTGACTTGTGCAACAGCATGAGGGTTGAGCGATAATCCAGAAACCTGGCACTCACATGAGATCACAGCAATTAGCAAATGACAATGATTCAAAAAATTCTCAATTGACAAAGTCAAGTCCCGCCCTACATTTTTTCTCATTCAAGAAGCAGTTTCTCGGATATACATCACAATAGAGAAGAAAAAGGTGATCAGAATTTCCAGTTAATCCTAACTTTAAAGCTTTGCATTATAAAATATTAAAGCTAAACACAAGTAAGAAAAAAAATCAAGATGAGTTCTCAGTAGGTGAACGATTAGTCAAAATTCTTACCTATCTCTTACTCAAGTCAGTTTTGTGTGTGTGTGTGTTTAAGTGAGAAAGTGGGAGTTTATTTGCTGGTACTCTGTTTTGTCCTTCCTCTCACAGGAAGTTTTCTGCAGGTCAGAAGCGATTCACTCAAATGTCTCTTCCTCTTTGTTCTTGACGAAAGTGATCTTGTGTTTCAGGATGATGAACAAGTCATTTATGTTGTTTCTCAGAGGTTGAGTGAGTGAATGAGTGTAAGAACGAAAGCTTGTTCTTTGTGTTGTTTTGCAGGAGTTTGTGGCTGGACGGCAGCTGACGGACTGAACCATGGCTCAGTTTCCCACGCCCTTCGGAGGTGAGTTGTTGCTTTCACTGACTGACTGACGCGTGTGTGTTTGTGTGATGAAGGCTGGGTAGATGTGTATGGAGCGCTGTGTGTGTTTGAGAGAGAGAGGCAGAGCAAATGAATTCAAGTGAGTCAGTGAATGTCTAAAAGAATCAATGAATAGAAGAGAAACGCCCTCACGGAACTGCTGTCACTTTTGTTCAGCCGTTTGCAAGCTTATGTGTGTTTCATTTTCTGTTTTCCCTTACAATTTAATGTGGCATATTTATATACAGTGGGATTTAAAAGTTGCTTTGCATTTTGGAATTTAAGATTTTTGTGATATCTAGAACTTCTCCAACAGATTGATAATAATTGATACAATTAATAATCCATAATAATATGTATAACCTAGTGGAATATAAGTGTAATATAATTACCATGTTGTTCACATGAGTAAATAGGATATGTTCCGCATACAAGTTAACATTTAGTCTGTGATTTCTTTGAATTTAATGTTTAATTCAGTCATTTTAACTTCTTTTAAAATGGTAAGCAATCAGTTTTTTTTTTGTTTTAGAATGCAATATTTAAATTTGAATTTTTTTTTTTGCATTTAGTTTTTTACACACACACACACATATATATCTATATATATTAGTGCTCTCAGTCGATTAAAAAAAATTAACTAATTACTTTTTTCTGCAATTAATAATCCCACCTAACATTAAAGTTTTTAAATATACTTTTATATTGCAATAATTTTACATTCAATCTTCAAATTAATGTACAAATAACATAAAGACAGTATATTTGTTTAATGGCATCTTTTTTTTTTTTTAATCTGATAATGATACTACTGATGTCTCTATAAAATAGTTTTTCCCCCTAATATTTATCCATTGACTATAGCCATTCAACATTACAGTATAATTGAGAGCTATCAATTTTAACATTTATTAGACTTTAAAAAATAACTTCTAATTTAAGTGAACTTAAAACAATCTTCACATAAATCCATTATAATAAATGTCATATTTACCTGTGCCCTTCATCAGAAATATACAGAAATTGAAGTTACCAAACACTAAATTCTAAATTAAATATAGATGAATCCTTAAAGCTATAAAAGTTATTGATTTCCTCTTTCTTCTTTTTTTTCCCTTTGATTAACAGTCATCATAGCAGCCGGGTTATAAGGTTGTTTTGGCCGCTATTTTTTAAGAGCTCCCAATGCTGAACATGACGCAGATCTAACATGCTTCATATTTTCTCTAAACTCTCTTCACCTTTTCTGACCCACTTCAGGTCTTATAGTCTCTGGATGAACTGAGTTGAATCGAGGGTGTTAGATAAGGAAGACAGTGCTGGGATGCTCCAGGACAGTTTTGAAAATCATTTCAGAGACATGTTCTTAAATATGACTCATCTATAATATATTACATGCATGCACAGTTTTAAGGCAGCTTTAATTGCCTTTTTGGTAACTTCATGATATAACTGACCATGACATTGCATGTATGTTAGGGCTGCACGATAAAACGCATGGGATTGCCATGCGCATCTCGTCAGTAAAGCCGGTTCTGTGATTAGTAGTAAATCTCCATCACGTGCTTTCAGATGGAGCGGCATTTAATACACAGAGCCGTAGTTCGCTGACAAGCTACGCAATATCGCGTTCGTAATCACAGATGAATCGCCTTCTAATATGAACAACCGCACTCACTGAATTTTTATTTTAGTTTTAACATAAAAATTATTATTTTTTACTAATTATTAAAGTTTTTTAGTCTTTATGATTAATTAGGTTATTGATTTTATCAACACAACAATTTGAATGTGTTGCATATTTCTCAGTGATGTTTTTACGCAGTCAAACCTCAGTAAGAGTTGATTTATCTGTAGATGTGATCTGTCCGTTTGATAATGTTAGCAAGTTAAACATGTTAAAGTGTTATGCTGCTGTTTGTCTGATATCCTCTCTCTCTCTCTCTCTCTCTCTCTCTCTCTCTCTCTCTCTGTAGGGGGGTCAGATACATGGGTAATATCTGTGGACGAGAGAGCCAAACATGACCAGCAGTTCCACAGTTTGACCCCCACACCTGCTGGCTTCATCACAGGTAATCGCCTCTGGTTTTCTTACTGTGAGAAAAGTACAGAACGCTCATTAGTACTGATGGTTGCTAAAACCCTTTGGAGTTTGATGATGTCTGAAATGCAAGAACAAATCCCTTGAGTTCTGTGTAACTGAAAATGACCTCCCGCTGTGCTGTCAGTCATACATCTCTGGTAGTCAGACATTTTTATGCCTATTATTTCTCTGTTGGATACACAGAGAGACGGAGCAAATGAAGTGAAAACTGAAAAACAAAAGCAAACGCCTCTTTGCCACCATCCTGTTTTTAAACGCATCCCCCATGCTAATAAAAATGCCATGGATATTCTTCATGACAGTTTATTAAAACCATACCACTTCCTGTTTTCTGCCTGTAAATGGGTGGATGACTGCTTGCGTTATCTTCGATCAGATTTGCATCTGTCTTAAAGTACTATAAGAAACAGTCTGAGAAGTGTTAATGTAAGTCTCAGCACCTCCTCCACCGAAACAGATGAACTCTGGCTTTGCCACTGACCCACAGTAAAACCGTCCCACGTTTACATTAGTCAGAAGAGCAACCTTCTAATGCTTGTGTAAAGGTTTGCGCAATGCAGATGTTTTAGAGTTCAAATTCTGATTTGCTGTAAACATGTAGTGAATGTTTCAGTTGTGAGTTGATTGTGTGTGATGTTAACAGAATCACTGAAAAAAATACAGAGAAGGAAACCGATCAGGGTGTGGCATGTTGATTTCCATGTCCATGACTTATCTAGAAAAGGTTCTTTCTCTGTCATCTTTTGCTGATGTTGTTTGTTTCTAATCTCTAGTTGAAGCATTGACATGTTTGTTCCTGTTATAGAAAGCCATCTTTCTCCCTGGACGCTCTTTGGAGACATTTTGCCTTTCTGAAGAAGATTCTGAAAGAAATGTTCAAAGTACACAAAAAACATTCTCATTCTGCAATCATAGATAGATGTGAAATTAACCTCCAAAGAGCTAATCAAAATCACAAGACGCAAACAGTAAAACCAGCTTGTCCCAGCTGGACTTTGGACATCTACTGAAGAGATGGTACTTGTGGGTTTCCTGTTGACCAGTGGATCTGAAAGAGCCTCTTTGTGTTGACTGAAGGACGGCTGAAGCAGTGAGTGGCCCTCAGTCAGGCAGGCATGGGGAGGGAGTCTGTTTTTGGCTCTGAGGGTATAAAGGCGTTCTGTGTGTGTGTGCGCGTAGAGGAAGACACCTGTTATCGAGAGGAAAAGTGCTTAGAGGAAGGTGAAAAGGTCATTTAGTGTGCTACATCATTTTGCTTTTAACATGGCAGAGGCACAAACTCACATCTCCCATTGTTTTGTGCGTTGGTTGGTAGGTTGTAAGGACGGTTTAGGTTAACTGACCTGCTGTGGTATTATTAGTTGACACTGGTATAAGATTTTTCGTATAATCAACCACTATGGGCAATGTTAAAAAAAAGAAAGAAAACTGTAGCTGGCTGCTTTACACTCTTTTTTTTGTTTTTTTTTTGTTTAGCAGTATAGGCTGTCATAAGAGCAGGAAATCGGTTTGAAATGTTAGATAACATATGAGCACACTGACTCAGCTTTCCTTTTCTTGCTCAGGCTGTAGCCGGCAGATCACTCGCCCCAGAGGCCAATGGCACTCAAGTGCAGTCAATAAACCCTCTGCATGTTTGTTGACAAGATGGTTTAAATGGGATTACGTAACTCTTAATTATGTTATCAGTGTTTTACTTTGTGTCATTTTAATGTCATAAATTTCTTTGAAGACCACATTCATTTTAAGTTGTGGGGACATAATATTATTCAATATTCATATTAATTTCTTTCTCTCTTTAGGTGACCAGGCAAGGAATTTCTTTCTGCAGTCAGGTTTACCTGCCCCCATCCTCGCCCAGATATGGTACACAATTCCTATAACACATATTCATTTATAATTAAGCGCACTACTTTCAGAATCCAAAATGTGCTTTTGTTCCATAATTACTGTACATTGTAAAAAATATTCCATTACATTTACAGGAAAACATTTGCAGCTGTTGTTGCCAGAAATTCATTGCACAAAATGCTGATGACAGTGTTTCCAGTATTGCCAGATGGCTGTATATTTTACAATCTATAACCATATATTTCCTTGTAATATAATGTTAATATACCAATTTACTGCCAAAATCTGCCTTTTAACTTGTACTGATAACCACCATAACAATACAGGTACAATAGAAAACCACATTATGGATCAGAAGTGTACTGTCCATAAAACATGGCCATTATTGGTAGATGGACCACAGGGTCATACACACAAAAAAAAACACTGTTAGGGTAAGACACATGACACTAAAATAATTCAGAAAACATTTACATAAGATAAAATTTAACACAAAACACCTTAATGTACATTGCTGGTAACAAAAATAAGAACACCATTATATGTGATGTGTCACACGGGGGCTTCTGAGAATGTCTTTTTACTGTAAATTATATGGAAGTTCATTGTTTTTACTTCCTAAAACCATCAATTAACCATAAAATATAAATTTACAGTTAACCAATTACTGTAGTATTTTTACATTGTTTTTCTGTAAAAATTAATCCTTTTTTTAAAGTTTCAAATTGTGCAGGATACTGTGTCTTTGAAAACCGATAGTGTAGCAGGTTGCAAATCCTGAATGATACTGATGATAAAGTTAACATGTTGTCTGTCACTAAACAAGATACTCTGTTCATGTTTGCAGGGCCCTGGCCGACATGAACAACGATGGGAAGATGGACATGCATGAATTTTCCATCGCAATGAAGCTGATTAAATTGAAGCTGCAGGGTCACCCCCTCCCTCCTTCACTGCCCCCCTCCATGAAGCAGCCACCCCTCTCCATTCCTCCACAGCCGCCTTTTGGTAAGAAATGGCCGATGGCTTGAATGACATGTTTTTGTTTTCTTTCTGATGGCTTGAATGACATGTACTGTATCAGGACACAGATGAAGTCTCAGTCCAAGACCATTTAGACTAGTGCTTCTCAACCTTTTTGACTCAAACACTGCTTGTCACACTGCTTGTTTTCAAAAAAATGTATTAACTGAAAGTTGAGAGCCACTGATTTAGACTAGACAGCAGTTTTTTAGACCGGGACTATATTAGAAAAGATTGTATATTAAATGCTTTATTCTAGATCTACAGAAGACCACTCTAGTCTTATTCAGGACTTGATTGTGTTTCAGTCAGTTCCCTCAGAGATTTAGAGCACCTTATAGAATGTTATGTTAGAATTAAATTAAATTAAATTAGCAATGCATCAAGCATACCTCATTGATCCCACCATTTATTTACATAAAAAAATTGCATTAATTATTATTTAATTTATTTTCTTCATCAGGGATGCCCAGTATGGGGGCAATGCCAGGCCTGCCAGCTGTGCCGCCCATGCCCCTGCCCCCTCTGCCTCCAGGAGTGCCGGGAGTAGGTGTGTCTCCACCTCTGGTAGCATCAGTGACCCCAGCCGTACCTTCCCTTGCTAACGGAGCACCCGCTATGATACAACCCATGAGTGGATTCTCACATCCAGGTACTGTAAACAAACACTCACACTACTCAGACCAGCTTATACAGTTTGTTTACTTTGGCAGGATAATTTATGGTTGTTTGTCTCTGTCTCTCAGCTGCTGCGCTCAACAAAACCTCTTCATTCAATCGTTCCAGTATCAAGCTACAGAAGGGCCAGTCAGTTGAGGCACCCAGGTACACACACACACACATTTACACTGTATTCACAGACATTTTATAGATGTTAAAAGCACACATTATGAATTTACCTTTCTTTTAGCGTGTAATATAGTTGTTTGTGCATTTAAGCAATCTGCAGAAAACACTTGTCTGAAATACCTTGTTTATAGTCCTGACATTATTTCCATCATTTTGCTATGTCAAAAAGGAACTAAAACAGTGTTTCAGCTGAAAAGAGGTGCTGAACCAATGTACCATTTGAGAGAAATAGTTTTTTTGAACTGTAGATCATGTTAATGTACTCGTTCGCATTGTGATGTGGTTTAAAATGATTTAAGTGCAGGAGCGGAAAGAACTTGCACCCTGTTTGTGTGAAGTGCAAGTGTGAGCACAGAGTACAGCAGTCTCAGTGCAGGCTCCCGGCCTGTGTCCGTTCTCGAACTGTTCCGTGTATTTCCTCTGCAGAAAAGGTTGTTCCAGGCCAGAACTGACTTCTTTCATATTTATCGACCAGTATGCAGAAAACTACGTCAGTATATCATCATAAACACAGCCGTTTTTGTCTTGAAGTGAATGTAAACAGATGAGAAAGAAAACATACGTGTACAGTATTTTTAGATCTGCGTGCGTTCTGTGTTAAAGAGACAGCAGCCTAATAAACGCGCTGCCTGTCATTAATGTCAATCAAAGAACAAAAAAAAAATCATTCACTGATCTTGACTGAATAGCTTTAATAACTTTTAATAATTTATATTTTATGTATGAAAAAAATATGCAGTGTTTTTAAACTTTTAAATACAGTTTCTGTACATGAAATGTGACCATGGACCACAAAACCAGTCTTAAGTATCAATTTTTTGAAATTGAGATTTATACATCATCTGACAGCTGAACAAATAAGCTTAGGATGGTAGGATAGGACAATATTTGGCTGAGATACAACTATTTGAAAATCTTGAATCTGAGGGTGCAAAAAAATCAAAATATTGAGAAAATCGCCTTTAAAGTTGTCCAAATGAAGTTCTTAGCAATGTATATTACTATATCAAAAAAATAAAAGTTTTAATATATTTATGGTAGGAAATTGACAAAATATCTTCATGGAACATAATCTTTACTTAATATTCTAATGATTTTTGGCATAAAAGAAAAATCTATAATTTTGACCCATGCAATGTATTTTTTGGCTATTGCTACAAATATACCCCAGCGACTTAAGACTGGTTTTGTGGTCCAGGGTCACAAATTTGGTTCAGTTGTTTTTATGTATGCTATTGCTAATTGATTTGTTTGTTCCTGTTTTATTACTGACTGTTACTTGTCTTTAACACTTTAATATTTGAAATTTATATTAGTCTAGTTGTTTTTGCTGTGGTATTTTTGTTAAAAGCTTAAGCAATAGTTCCTCTTGTAGGCCTAAGTGTTCTGTAGGCTGCTGATTTTTGCTCATGTTATTCAGCTGCAACAGAATGCTTTGTAAAAAGACAGAATAAATGTTTGACTTTTTTTTTATATTGGATTATTTATCGTATTGGAATCGATAAGAATCGGAATCGATAAATTTCAAACGATACCCAACCCAAAAATATAATAATAATGACCTTGTAAATGAGCATAATATAGCCACTTTAACACACACATTGTCTCTTTAGTGCTCCGGCTGCTCCTCCACCCATTGACTGGGCCGTGCCTCAGTCCTCTCGGCTCAAATACCGCCAACTCTTCAACAGCCATGACAAAATGATGAGTGGTTATCTCACAGGTATGGTGTCCATCACACAATGCATGACGCATAATAATCGTCAGGCAGTGAACCACTTTGTGTATTGTTTGTTGTTCAGCTAATTTAAATATCAAATTTAAATGCTGCATAGCTGTAAATTTTAACAAGGTTATTATTAGTTTTGTATTTTCAAATTTGATTTAATACTATTTTCATATGCCACCAGTCATATTTTCTTTGTAATGATCTAGTTTTTAATTCAATGCATTTGCGGAGCTCAAAGCTCATGTGATAAGTGATGGTGGTAACTCAGTACGGCTTAGAGGAAACAGAGGTTGCTGACTCAACATACTCGACTCTTTCTTTCACTTCTCTTTCCCCTCTCTCTCTTTCTCTTTCTTTTCTGCTTCAGGTCCACAAGCCAGAACTATTCTAATGCAGTCCAGTCTACCGCAGGCCCAGCTGGCCACCATCTGGTGCGGATCCAACACATTTTTCTTATTGTGTCTGTGTCTCTCATTTAAAACTCAAACAGATCTCAGAGTTCTGAGATTTGTTTCAGTGTAAACATGAGGATTGGTGTCTGGTTATTGTTATAAGTACATCTGACTGTTGTTTTGATTTCTTTTAACATGCTGTTCTTGGGATTTTTGTATTGCCTATGGTCCTGTTTACACTTGATGTTGACATCGGATCTTGGGTGATCTGGTGTCATGTGGAAAGGCAAGATTAATAGCTGTTTTGACTCCATATAACATCCACTGTTTATCTATATAGGAACCTGTCAGATATTGACCTGGACGGAAAGTTGACTGCAGAAGAGTTTATTCTGGCCATGCACTTAATTGACATGGCAATGTCCGGTCTGCCTCTTCCCCCTTTGCTGCCCCCCGACCTCATACCTCCGACATTCAGGTGAGCGACCCCACTGATGGCCCACAACTGTATTTTGTCAATTTTCAGCTTTCATGCCTTAGAATAGTCTGCCAAGTTAGTTAAAAGTTAGACTTAAGCGAACTTTTATTGTAACGATGCAAATGGTTACAACTATAGGACTTAATTCTTTCCCGTTTGTTTAGGAGAATGCGTTCTGGTAGTGGAGTGTCTGTGACCAGTATGCACTCGACAGATCCACGGTCTCAGGATGAGCCTGAGGAGGAGGAAAAAGAGACAGAGAAAAAACTTCCAGGTCAGAGGACAAGAGTAAATACTAATTAGTTTCACAAAGGAAACTCAGCTTACTCACTGATAAAATATTTGTGGTCTATAGACAAGAAAAAGGCCCCCTTTGCACCTGGCATTAATGCATTTTGTATCTGGACAGTCTTTAACTGGATTTAGCTCTTTAACTTGCATTTATGTCTTGCAGTGCAATTCGTTGTGAGATCTGATACCACTTACCCATACAAAATGGAAACCGCCGCTTACATATTAGGCTACATTAATTGTAAATGTTCCGCCATTTACCGATTTTTAAAAACATTAATGGCTAATTCAGAGTGCTTTCCCCCTCATTTTATAGAATACCAGGTTTCTGGTTACTTTTACCTGCTTCAGAAACATACCCATTGTATATAATGCTAATAGACAGTAGAAGTGGAGAAAATGGGTAAAAGGAGTTTTAACGCTCCCCTCTCAAAATAAAGCCTCCTGAGGTAAATATGAGTGAAGGTCTGGGGAGACAAAATGAGAGTTTGAAAGTATTGTTCAGTGGAATAATTCATGAGATATTGTTCTTTTATTTGACCAGATCACAAGACATAATAAAAGTAGAGCATGATAGAACATTTACAGCCCAACCTGTCAAAATGACAGTTAATGTTTTATGTGTTGAGCAACCTTTTACATATTATTTGCATAGTTAACACATGCTAGGTGTAAAAGTGTAAAAGTGTGCCAAAGGTTGCTACTTTGTTTTAAATGTAAAAATCTGTCTTAAAATTGTTTCCGTATTTCCCCTCAGTCACATTCGAGGATAAGAAACGAGAGAACTTTGAGCGTGGAAACCTGGAGCTGGAGAAACGTCGGCAGGCGCTGCTGGAGCAGCAGAGGAAAGAGCAGGAGCGACTGGCGGCGCTGGAGAAAGAGGAGCAAGACAGGAAGGAGAGAGAACGACTGGAGCAGGAGAGACGCAGACAGCAGGAGCTGGACAAACAACTGGAGAGACAGAGAGAGCTGGAGCGACAGAGGGAGGAGGAGAGACGCAAGGACATCGAGAGAAGAGAGGTGAGTTCAAAAATTCTCTGAGTTCAGTGCATGTTAAACACCATCAGCATCATCTGTAACCTCTTGAGTGTGTGCGTTGTGTGTGAAGGCTGCTAAGCGGGAGCTGGAGCGTCAGCGGCAGTTAGAATGGGAGAGAACACGCAGACAGGAGCTGCTCACCCAGAGAAACAGAGAGCAGGAGAACATCGTCCTGCTCAAAGCACGCAAGAAAACGCTCGAGTTTGAACTGGAGGCTCTGGTACATGCACTTCCATACACTTTAATGTTTTAAGTCAAGACAGTCCAGGTGAATAGGGTAAAAATGTTAACTAGTAGATATGACCATACTTCCTCCGTGGATTAAGAAAATGCACACATTTCTTTGTATTACAGTTTATCTGCACTAATTTGCATACATTACAGGAATTTTTGGATATCTCTTTTTATCACTACATAAATCAGAAAATACAACCATGTTTTTAGGAATAAAATCAGGTGAACGATACATGAACAAAACCTTCAGAATATAGATGGGTATAGAGTTTGATGCGTGTTAGTGCTACTGAAGTAAAGATTTCTGGCTCAGTGTATTAGGAAAAAAACCTCATTTTGACAAAACAGCCTTTTGTAATTGGAATCTACAGATGTAAATAGATAATAGTGCAAAAAAATATAAATGAAAGTATATTTTTGGTATTTTCTTTACATTAGTCTGAAGCAACACTTCATAAAAAACCGACTCGTCCTAAATCTCAGAAATGACCAATGCTTGAAAAAAAACTATTTTTGCATAGTGTTTTTCCTAAATAGATTTAAATAAGCTTGGTCATACATCAGATATAATCACATTAAAGAGATAGTTCACCCAAAAATTTAAATTCTGTCATTAATTACTCACCCTCATGTTGTTCCAAACCCGTAAGACCTTCGTTCATCTTCAGAACACAAATTAAGATATTTTTGATGAAATCCGAGAGCTTTCTGATCCTCCATAGACAGCAAGGGTCCTACCAAGATCAAGACACAGAAACGTAGCAAAAGGACACTGTTAAAATAGTCCATGTGACATCAGTGGTTCAACTGTAATTTTACGATGTTACAAGAATACTTTTTGTGTGCAAAGAAAACAAAAATAACGACTACAGTTCTTCTCCTCTGGTCACCCTAGCGTCATTTTGGAGAGTATCACGTGTACTTTCCTCTGCACGTATTTTCATTTTTGGGTGAACTATCTTTTGAATAAGACAGTTAAAAAAGACATGTAGACTAATTTTAAAGCTGCCTTTTGTAGTTTCTGCACTATCAGCAGCACCAAACAGAATTGTAATCTGTTTGAGTGGTCCCATATGCATATTAAACCAAAGTTAACCTGATGCTGAGTTTAATAGTTTGACATCTGTTGTTCTTTTTGGCTCTTCTCTAGAATGATAAGAAGTCACAGTTGGAGGGTAAACTGCAGGACATTCGTTTCCGTCTCTCGGCTCAGAGGCACGAGATCGAGAGCACCAATAAGACACGAGAGCTCCGCATTGCTGAGATCACCAGCCTGCAACAGCAGCTGCAGGTATGCACTTCTTCCCTGCTCTCCATCCTCATTTCTCTCTTCTTTCTTCTCACTCGCCTCTTACAGTGCGTTCACACCAGACGCGACTTGCGCGAATAAATCGCGCTATTCGCGTGTAGTTGGACGCGTGAACATTTTGAGTTTACTCGCTTCATTCGCGCGTGAAATTCGCTTCAT